>JAGDQP010014447.1:0-42584 GCA_022664845.1 Lepisma saccharinum | reverse complement strand
TTTTTCATTATCCTCAATGCCTTCTACAAACTCTATCAATTCTTCTTTAGAACCTTCCCATATCCCAAAACAATCATCAACGTATCTACATAAATACTTAATCTTCCCTTTTCCCTTCTCTACCACCTTCCTCTCCCATACATTCATAATGATATCAGATAACACAGGACGAATCTTAGACCCTATACTTAAACCTTCCTTAATTCTATATGTGTCATTCTTCACTTTGCAAAAACCAAAATCCCAAATTAAGTTGAGAGCTTTCCTAACTTTCTCCCATTTCCAACCTTTCACCCCTTCTTCCCCCATAGCACCCTTAACAATATAAAGTATAGTAGCCCTCTTTAAACTTGGAAACATAGCTTTAACGTCCAAACTAAATATAATACACTGATTTTCAATTACAACTTTACTTGTGTAGTCAATTACCTATCTATATTCTTTCACTATAATCAGGAAGTTCACAGAAGAACTACGAATTTAATGAAAGAAGAAAGAAGAGGTTACGAGAGAATTAAGAAAAGGAAGGACATAGTGATAGAGAGAGCTGATAAAGGAGGGGCAACAGTGGTCATGGATAAAGCGTGGTATGATGACAAGGTTAAGGAGTTAGTCGACGGTCAGTACGAGTTAGTGGATAAGAAGAAAGAAGAGATGCAAGAGGTAAAGGAAGTAAGTAAGAAGAAGGGGCTAAAGAAGTGGTTAGATGAAGATGGAAGAGTGCCGGTGTTAAAAGGTTTTCCAAAAATACACAAAAAGGAAGTAAAGTTAAGACCAGTGATGGATTGTAAGAACAATTATTTTGAACCATTGGAAAGTGAATTGAAAACAGTGTTAGAGTGGGTGAGAGACAGACAAGAAACATTGGCAGTGAAAGATTATAGAGAGGTAATTGACTACACAAGTAAAGTTGTAATTGAAAATGAGTGTATTTTATTTAGTTTGGACGTTAAAGCTATGTTTCCAAGTTTAAAGAGGGCTGCTATACTTTATATTGTTAAGGGTGCTATGGGGGAAGAAGGGGTGAAAGGTTGGAAATGGGAGAAAGTTAGGAAAGCTCTCAACTTAATTTGGGATTTTGGTTTTTGCAAAGTGAAGAATGACACATATAGAATTAAGGAAGGTTTAAGTATAGGGTCTAAGATTCGTCCTGTGTTATCTGATATCATTATGAATGTATGGGAGAGGAAGGTGGTAGAGAAGGGAAAAGGGAAGATTAAGTATTTATGTAGATACGTTGATGATTGTTTTGGGATATGGGAAGGTTCTAAAGAAGAATTGATAGAGTTTGTAGAAGGCATTGAGGATAATGAAAAAGGAATAGAGTTAGAGCTGGAGATAGAGAAGGGAGGTAGCCTATGTTATCTTGATATTTTAATGAGTAAAGAAGGGAGGAGACTTAAAACTCAATGGTATCAAAAAGAATGCAATGCTGGTATTTATTGTAATAAGAAAAGTAATGTGGATAAATGCACCAAAGCAAATTTTATAAGAAATATGTTGACAAGAATTAGTAGGATTTGTAGCAAAAATGTAGAAAAGAATGTAAAAGTTTTTAAGGAACGGCTTTATGAGAATGGGTATAGTTAAAGGGATATTTTAAAGGCATCTGTGGTTTCTAGGGGAAGAGAAGGAGAGGAGGAAAGAAAAGAGGTGGTATGGAAAGGCATTATAGGGTTAGGAGAGGACACAGAGATTATTAAAAAGATGTTAAGAAAGCAGGGTGTAAGAGTGTACAGAAAAGGCAGTAGAAAGTTGTTGGATTTGGTCAGAAGTAAAGGAAAGGATAAAGGGAAGAAGGAGCAGAAAGGTGTAATTTATTGTATTAACTGTGAGGATTGTGATATGAAGTATATTGGAGAGACGGGTAAATTGTTGAGAGAAAGAATTAAACAACATAAAAGCGATGTGAAATATGGTAGAGAGAGTAATGCTATATTCAAACATGTAAAAGAAAAAGAACATAATGTGGACTGAGAAAAAGTGATTGTGTTAGAACATGAAGATAGTATGTGGCCTAGAAAATGGAAGGAGGCCTGGTGGATAGAAAAAGAAGAAGATAAGAACTTAATGAACTGAACCAAAGGTTTTAGCATTAATAAAGAATGGAAGATTATTGTTGACAAACACAGAGATATGTATGTTAATTGAGGTGTTAGGGGGCTCTAAGTTTGCTTCATGTTGATTCTCTTTTTGTTAACACGGGATGTTTTATGGCGTCTCTGATTGACTGATTGTTCCAGCGAAAGGGGAGGCTTTTCGATCGGATGTCCCTGATTGGCTGTTTGTTTCGGCCAATGAGAGAGTAGGTAGATTATTGGGCTAGTATTTATATGTGTGTAATTTTTTGTACAGACTCAGTGTATGTCTGATGCGGATCTTGGCTAGAAGGTCGAAACGTTACATGTAATTTACTTTTTACGAATAATATAATCTTGTTCAGCAGTTCAGTGTTTTTTGTCATTCATACATATCACTGCCCCCGCCAAAAACAGATAGAACGTTGCATTGTTAGCATATGTCTTCAACGACACAAGTTCAACTCTCCAACGCTGTAATAAAAAACTGCATACCACCAATAGCATAACACTGTATTTTTAACATAATAAAAAACAACTGTACACATAATGAAGAAGAACGTGCAATCAAGGGAGTATTTTGTACTCCTGAACTACATTTCCCCTTGGAGTCATGTCATTCTTAAAACATATGAAATGTTGGAAATGCAGATGACAGAGGGACTCTTCAAACCCTATGGCGATAGGTTCCTAACAATGGAACAAGAAGCCAGTAGGTTTCCTGACAATTGTATGTGAGAAAAGGAAAAGCCAAAATATATTCATGATTACGAGTAGCATGAAGGTATACGTCTTAACTATGATAAAATCCAACATATAACGCTATTGAGACATATTTCTAAAATATTTTTTAATTCTTTATTTGGGAAATGGGGACAAAGGTGCGATCTTCTACAAACTAATGTTCTCTCTGATGCAAGAGGCTTCCACGAAATTCTACGCTCGCATCACTTGGAAGTCTAAAACGTGGTCAAAATAAGGAAAAAATTACTAGTTACGTTTAAGGACTTTATAAATGAAAATTCACCAGATGCCTTTACTAATATAGGATTAGCAGCCTTCGAATCTTCATGGGCTAGGGTTCCTTTATACGAATCACTAGACACTGTTGGTATGGAGCATCTCATTTACTGTGATACTGACTCAGTTATATACTTACAGAAATAAACCATTGTTGCTACATACTGGGGGAATTTAACAATGAAATACAAGACAGATGCGAGATGCAAAGCTTTAATCGAACCGGTCCGAAAAATTAGCTACGCTATAAAGAATCTTCTTACTGGTGAAGTGAAGTATGTTTGCAAAGTAAATGGTAAAACTGTGAATTATCGTGAAAAACAAATAATAATTTCTAATCGCTATTATATTTTAGTCATGGAACAGTATGATAGTCGTCAAATCTTTAGACCAAACAATACCTTGCGCAAACCAGAATACAAAATCTTTTCCAAAGGACAGTAGAAAACACACCGAGAGCTCAATAATAAGCGGAGGAAGCTTAATCCTTCCAACAAAGAAGATTATTCTACTCTCCCTTATGGATATTCTAGCAACTAATGATATTGGTAGAAAAATGTAAAATTTTGAACAAAACATCTTGAAAGTATGAAACATCTTTTGTTGTAAAGGTAAACATTTTTGTAAAGAAAAAACTAAAAAAAAATGGTTATAAACCTTTTTCTGAAAGTGAAAACTAAACACGAAAAAGAAAAATACTTTTTGTGAAACTAAAAACTCAAAAACATTATTGTGAAAATTATTTGTAAACGTAAAAATTTTTGTAAAAGAAAAAAGTAAAAAAAATTGGTTGTGAAATCAAAATCATTTTTTTTTGTAAAACAAAGACAATAAACATTTTTTTAAATAAACCTTTTCTGTGGTGTAAAACAAGAAACGAAATAAAATATTTTGTGAAACAAGAAAAAAAAGTAAACATTTTATTTGAAAGTGAAACTAAAAACTTTTTTGTGACCGCAAAACTTCTGTAATTCTTATTTTATCGCATGTTGAATATTCACAAAACCTCTGTGGAACTTGCTAATTACATCTTTCCATATCATTGTTTGTACAAGTGTATTTAAATACTTACAGAGTTGTTAACAGGGTTTGAAATGAAATGCAAATCAGAATACTTGTTAACATTTTATTATAACACTATTTTAATTGTACAGGAAAAACATTTAGTACGATTTCTCTTTATGTATCACTGTATCACTGGCTTTGTATTACTTGTGTCCAACCACGATATGTTGAACAAGTTGACTTTTTTTTTACTAAAACACTGTTTTATCATTTGGAAATGTTCCAGTCTATATATATATCTTACTTATGCACAAAAAAGGTTTCTTACTACAAATCACTTGTTTCATTCCTAAACGAATACCAGTCTCAGTGTATATTCAAACTTAGGAAGAGTGACAATCTTACTGCAAGTCAATGGATGTAGCGTATCTTTCACCCACAAGATTAAGTGTATTCGGTTTCTAGATTCAGAATCTGTTATCAACTGCTTATTCTTAGCGACAAATTTATGCATCACATCGATAGTCAGTGTGCGATTCAGTAAATTTCTGGTATATAATGTTCGCAATCTAATGGATTTGTCAGTACATCCACCATACGAAGTACAATAATTTTCCTTCTTCATTTTACACACCCATGGTCGGAATCAAAATATTATCATGAAAAACTGGTCACAAATTATACTTAAACACGGTGTCAATTCCTCAAGACTTGGCAGCACACAGTCGAGGGCCACTTCTGGAAAAGTACAATCGCATCTAGCCATTGCCCCTGTTTCCAAGTTCACCTGCGGTAGACTAAGTTACAATTCAGTTCTATCCGCAATTTATTGGTTTCGTCAACCAATCAGATTTTTTCAATTCAAATAACGTCATTACCAAATGTGGCAGTGTTTGTGCTCTTAACTGTTGTTGCATATATACAGTCCTACAAGACATGAAATCTTTCTTTAAAGCAGGTATTAAAATATTAGCCCATTAGCCTACTGGTTATGTAACCCAACATGACACGGGTGCATTATACGCGGCCCATGAGGTGATCGACTCCAATACTCCTTTTGCATTTGATATCTTACCGGGTAATATCAATGAGGAAGTTCACCTCTGCATAAGTTACATACAATCCAAAACTCCCTTTGCAATCCGTATCCTATGCAGTATGCAACCAAGTTTGGTGCTAAATAAGTTAGATCAACTCCACCACCTCCTGTGCTGATTATATCCTGTGAGATATGCAAACTGGCATTACCCATGACCAAGCTGAGCTCCTGAGATTATATATATGACCAACCATATCAAACAATAAGAGAACTAGGTGTATAGCACATAAAAGCCGAATCAATTACTTATTTCGGGTTGAACCATTTAAAATTTCCTCAATACGTTTTAAAATTTTGCATGAGTTGGCAACTTGTTCTCGTTGTTGAAGTACTATTCCTAGAAGCAATATTTAATACAATTATTCTAAGATGGAAACACTTCCGACTGAAAGATGGCAACACTTGTTGTTCAGCAATGTCAACTGTTGAAGCTACTTCCGCTAGCTGGTGATGTGTGACTTTTTAACAGACTCTCTCTCTCCCTCCTCCTCCTCCCTCTCCTTCCCCTTTCTCCTGCTCTTGCTGTTTTCAATGTCAAAAAATGGTCGCTGGCAGTGGCAAAGCATGCACTTCCGGTGCGTAGTGGTAGTTTGTCAATGTATGCATGTGTGATTCTACAGCAGCTGGCATCTGCGGGCAAGGGTCCTTCAAATATCCGACAAGCACTATAAGACGGACTCCCATAAAGTTACGGAACATAGTTTAGGGATAGTGTCAAGGATTCTAACATTGATGTCAGGTAAGTAATTTTAAATCATTCTGTCGATCCATAAATGAAGTGAAATATCTCTATTTGTCTCCATCTCTCTTCTTTCATACAAGTACATATACTATATCAATACTATGAAACCGAGTTGTATCTAGTTTAATCTGTTTCCAATATACATTGGAATAAATAATTAAATAAAAACATTTTAGCAATGAATATTTCGCCTAGATGACCTCAGGAAATGTTGACCAGTACTGATTTGTCAATCCATGTCGTATAAAGGAGATCCATACTGTAATGAAGGGGTGCAAAATACTTGAATCTCATTCTGAGCCACAACCAAAAACATTTCGAAACTACATTTGATTGTTTTCCCGTCATATTAAAAACAAGTACCCTTTCCCAGGTAAAAGCAATAAAATACTTTCCTTCTCTAGTCTGACTTTTGACCTACCAAGCCTACTTTTTGTGTTTACTGTCCAAAAATACAACGTTCTGATTAAAAAATATATTTCAAGTACTCGTAAAACTACATTTGTCACTTTTCTCCCTCAAATATTGACTACATATGTTTCAAACAATGTCTTATCAGTAAAATCTGTCGTCAAGCGCTCTTGTTAGTACATTTTTCTTCCCAAATACATGCTTTCATGTCTCAATACCCTTCTAAATTATCTAACATACATTTGTAAGAGTCTATTTGTCGCTTTGCCCCTCCAATAATGTCTCAATTCCATTCTGAACCGTCTCTCGCTAGTAAAAATCATAGAGACAAGAGTTTTAATAGCGTAAAATCGTCTCTTTCAGTGATGTATATTCATAAAATACTGCGTTCTGTTTATAATTCGTGTTCAAACTAGTTTAAATACGTCAGATATTAAGAAAATTTCATTGCAAGCTGTTTCGTTGGATAAAATATAAGCAATCATCCCCCTTCTACTATTAAATACCCTCCAATATGGTATTATACTTTTATTTTCAACATTAAATGACACCTCAAAGACTAGATTTCTACATAAACTGCCTGCTAAAATGTCTCATTCTTATTCAATATAACCAAATACTGCGCTTGTTAGTGATAAATTGCGTCCAAATTTGTCCTTTTCACGATAAATCGTTATCGAAATGCAATTCAAAGATTAGTTTCTGTTTGACTTACATGTTAAAATGTCACTTTTTACTCTACAGTTTCTCTCTTTCCTGTTAAATACGTCCCATGGAAGTGCGAATTTGATACTTATTTGGTTCTTTTCCTGTTTCCATAGAGTTTTTCTGCTCAAATAAGGGTTGAATACTTCTATTACACATCTGAGACATTAAATTAACACCTAATACACAATATAAGGGCAATTTTGCTCTCAAAATGGGGTCGGATGGCGTCTCACACCTTTTTTGTAAGCATTATTTAGCCATCTGGAACATGTTTTTGATCTCTTACGAGAAGACATCTCATTCGTCAACACAAATGGAGGAGTGAAAACAAGCAAAAACGTTTCTTTGTACACTTTTATTACGCAAATAGCGATATTGCAGTAATTTCCTGCTTACAACGGTTCGTGTCGCACTGTTGTACAACTAGACTAGACTCCTCTTCTACTAGACTCACACTCCGTCAAAATGAAGGACAGAAGCAGAAAAATTCCCACTACCTCCCTTCTTCTTCTAGTGCGCCTACTCCATGTCAAGGTAGAGGAGAAACAAAATGAAGAAATACAACACCTTTCCTCCTCCTCTATCCTCAAGATTAGAAAAGACTTCGAGACAAAATTCCAGGAACAAGTGATGTCTACCGACAACGACGAAAGTTAGTGTGAGTAATTCTTGAGTAAACAATCATATATTTGTTCACAGTTCAATTCAGCGAAGATTTCCAGGTAAGTCGTCCATTCACTATTCTACATCACAATATACAGGGATTACGGTCGATACTCTGCGACTTTGAAGTCGTCGTGCATACAATAGATCCTTTTGTTTTATACTTAACAGAGAATTGGTTGACAAGTGAAAACATTAAACAAGTAAAAATAAATTTTTCTGACTATTATCTATTTCTGCAGGGAACAAAATATCAGAAGGGGATCATTAATTTTAATTAAAGAAAGTCTTATACCATCTACTAAGAAGATAGACACCAGTAACAAAGAATTCAGTTTTGAATGTTCTGTAATACCTTGGAAAATTATAACCTAGTAATAGCCGTAATATGCCGTAGCCAGCAAGGTTCATTTGATCTTCTTTGGAAGGTATGAGAGATTTTCTTGATAGCATCAGACACATTTATAAGAAAAAAGTGTTGATATGTGGAGATTTTAATATTGATTTTCTCATTGAAGACGCACACAAACAGCGCGCACCATCACATATAACATGGACAATATTATAAATATACCTACCAGAATAACAGGGCACTCGAAAACAGCAATTGACAGCATATTCACAAACATGCCATACAACATTTCATATGAAATTATAAACGGATTATCAGATCACACGAGCCAAGTTATATTTATACAAACAGACCAAACTATTGTCAAACACACACACAATACAGGAATTTAGAAATTATAATGAAGAAAATAAAAAATACAACTAAATTATCCAAAGAATCGTGGAGCGATGTATATGACAAAAACACAGTAAACGAGAAGTTTAATATATTCTATAGTGCTCTACAACATATATTCTACACGTGTTTCACTAAAATGACAATGAAAACTCAAAATAAACGGAAGAAAGGTTGAGTAACGAGGGATATACAAAATCTTAGTAGAATCAAAAGACAGATTTTAAGTGAAATTTAGCAAGCAAAGGTTGATAAATACATAACAAACGTTTTAGCATGCTATAGAAAGCAAATAAGAAAAGCTAAGTGTGACTACTACACAAATAAAATCATGTGAGCTAACAAAAGAAAACGGATGATCTGAAATGTTGTCAAAGAAAATGTCCAAATTGAAGACAAAAGAACGCACCCTACCATAAGCTTAAATATACGTAGATGTAACAATAATAAAAGACCCGGAACAAGTTAGTGAAAGCCAAATCAAATAATTTACAGAAGTTAAAGAAACTTTAATAAAGACACTGTAACAGCCTAGTTGCTGTTCCATATTAATTTATTTTCTCCTCGATTTATTTTTCTTAGTCTACGTTTTTTTTCTTTTCTGTGTGTTCTCCTTAGCCCATTCTCTTTGGTTGGTTCTAGTCACTCTTTGAACGTGTTTCGCTTTAAAATTTTGCTTTGGATTTTAATCGTTATCCATCCAGGTTTTCGTTAGTCACGCAGCAATGACTTTGATCTAGTGCTTGTTTTTGATTGGACCCTAGTCAATGCTTCGTGACTTGGTTTTTGCTGATTGGTGTGAATCAGCCTTCTTCTCCGTTTGATGGGAGAACTGCTCTCCCACACCATGTTAGTTCAGTTCCAATTTTAATAACTAGAAGGATGAACGTATGGGCTCTCCGTCATCTGCACTTCCTGAGCCCTATCTACATGTGGTAAATATAAATACCAAATTTAGTGTGTATTTCGATAATATTTCGACTGATTTCATCCATTCCGGTAAACTATATTAAATCGTATTAAGAAGAACAAAAACCGATACAAGGGCTACCGAGACTTTTCAGTGACATCATTATTTCGAAGATTTTCAACTCAATAAATTTAATATTTTGGTTTTGAGATTATTTGTCAGAATGTACAGTATGTTCTAAATTTCAGTTCATTAACAGAATTCTTACATTTCAAGTATCGGATTGTTAGATTTCAATAATCATATGTCAATTTTTAGTCTCCAGTTTCAATATTTCGAAATTCCCGGTTAGCAATGTTGACAGCTACCGCAAATGTTCATTACCTAGTCAAATTAGCAACATGTCTGTTCGACCATCTTTGCGTACCGTTTTTTGATGTTAATAGTAAATTAAATAATACGACATGATTAGTTAATCTTGGTTTCAACTCCAGCCACTATTCTCCGATAAAAAGTCACATTTTATAATATTGTTTTGCATTCTTAAAGATTTATTCAGAACGTCTTTTGTATAATGTAGTAATCATCTGTAATGACGTCACGCATTTAATAGAGCTAAATTGATTCTTTCTATACTTTGTATTTTGGACAATAACTTCATGCTTGTACGTAATACTGTGACAAAACTTTTCTAAATTAAATAACAATGTTTTCGGAATAATTTGTGAAAATATCAGCAAGATTTATTAATTATTATAGAAATTATGGACATTTGTATCCAACAAACTAACTTTCAGTTCTGCTTAATTAATTCAATGTATACCAGATAAACGATTCAAATTTGTTAGTTCCTTCAACTCCACGGTAATTCTGTTCTGACTCTTATGAAATTATCATATCCGAAAGCGTGCATTATGTAACTTCAGTGTAATAAATTGGAATTCTGAATTTTTTATATTTCTTCGAACAATTTTGTGTTTACGTTCAGTGAACGTAGTATAGAAACCTCTCAGTTAACCAGGTACGATCTAAGGCATTAGTTGATAATCCTCATACAGTGTATAGTAATATTTATGATGTGCAGTGAGTTATTTAATGTTTGACATGATATTCATTGGAATTTAGTTACTAATCGTTACGTGAAGTTGACAGCTATTGATACTAAATTATTTCTGTGTTTCGGTTAACCTATCGTTTTGAGTGATGGGATTTTAATTAGATTAAGTTGATTCATAAATCCGTAGGCCAGTGGTAGGATTCTTTCGCCAGCTGAGAAGTGATAACTTGGGAAAGGAACTATATATTGAATTTCTGGTTATTTCTGCGTTGACATATGAAGTGACTTCAGCATGGGATTTGTGTGACTAAATATTATTTGCATTTGTGCGTTGTGACTCGACGTTTAGATTGAGTTACGACCGTCATTCGTTGGTGTTCGTTCGTCTTTATTTCAGGAATTGCGATTCCAGACTACAGGTGTGGGCCCTACTAAGGTAAAGGTAAGACATGGTCTTTTACCACCCTGTAGACTTCGAAGTGAGTAAAGACACAGTATGAGTCACATATGAGTCGTTATGCGTATTATCGTTTGAGATTAGTTCCCAAGTAAAGATTTGCGTTTTTCTTTCTTAATCTGTCCCTAATCTGAACCAGCTGGTACTTCAGAGTATGAACTGACGATCTAATTAAAAGATTGGAGGTGTCGCCTTACCGGTATTTCCTCCCTCGATCTAAATTATTGTTTTTTTCACAGCAATCACAATTATCTGGAATCCTCTTTCCCAGATATTCTTAAATCTGGAAGGCATTTCTGCGCCGCTCGTCTGGGGTGTAGAAAATGTTTGGAGCTAGAGGTTAGGTTAGATGCGTTGCGTGGGTACTCTAGGCTCCTGGCGACCCTATTTGTCTGTGTGATTCTCTTTTGGGATTTTGGGTTGGGGGCGCTTCAACACCGAACGGCAAAGTACCTTACAAATACTGAAAATATCTAAATCGCGGAACTTGAACACTGTATAGCAATGTTCCGTGTATCTACTCACACGCGCACATTATGTAAACAGAACAGTGTTTATAAACATACATGTGACAAGTGATCTAATCACAACAAACAGTAAAGTGACACATAAGACGTAGCAGACACGTAGCAGACAACAAGAACAATCTCCCCATGGATACAACAGATAGGGTTGATATCAACATGCAGAGGGAGTTGGAGTCGTCGAAGAAGGGACTTGGAGGACCGCGCCCAAAATGAAGTCTAAAACTACGATGCACCAGCCATAGAGTATCACTTACTCCTGAGTGGTCAATTCCTCTCCTTTTACCTGTTCAAAGAAATCATCGCTTCTGGAACACCCTGATACACAGAATGCATCGCTTCTGGGATCATACCCACATATACACAAGGCATCGCTTCTGATATGTACTCTGACTAAACTAATCACTCCTTTGCTCACAGAAGGCACCGCTTCTGGTATGTACTCTGCCTAAATTCACCTTATTGTACACAGAAGGCATCGCTTCTGGTGCATCCTAGACACAGAAGGTAATGCTTCCGGTGTATTAGTTACGTAAGCAGAAGGCAACGCTTTTGGCACGACACCTCATTCTAGACCTCTCTTTGGAGAAAACGACAAAGAAGAAGTCGTCCACAACATACATTTATCTATTTTCTATAAATAGTCACCTACGGGACGCTCTATTAGATAACTTGTTAAAATTATCTCCTTTTGTAATAAAACTGGTTGTTGGCCAAAAGACAACCCCCGAGTATCTATCAGCTCTACCTCAGGTACTCTACAAGAGAACCACGAGAACATTACGAATTATATTATGCCTATAACCGAAAGTGAAGTGTTTAACGAAATTCAAAGACTAAAATAACCAAATCGATAAGCGATGAATATCCAGTGAAAATAATCAAAATAACATATACTTGACACCTATCCTAATTTACCTATACAATGAATGCCTGAGTAATGGTACCTTGCCTTCCCAATTAAAAGTAGCAAAAATAGTACCAATCTTAAAAAAGGAGATAAATCGCTTGTACAAGACTACAGACCTATATATTTACTTCCAATATTTGGTAAGGTTCTCGAAAAGCTAATAAAAAAGACTACTAGGATTTCTAACAAAACATAATATGTTTCACAAAGAACAACATGAATTTCTTCCCCAGAGAAGCACAACAACTGCAACTGTAACGTATCGCCGTCACAGAAAAAAAAAGTATACAGAAATTTTCGTTTAAGGATTTTAGAAAATATCTATTAATATTGTTCTTTTGATAGTAGAAATTGTGCGAGACATCGTGATAATCAATTTCTATATTTAGTGCTTTATACAACATCATTTGCAAGGAAAACCAAGTGACAGTGTATGTAATAGGACGTGTGTCTCTTTAGTAGTCCAATAGAGGCCAGCGACGTACACTAGCCGGAAGTAATGATGAGCTAGCATTGCCAATGAGGATCTACACATATTTACAAGTACAAACTATGTTGGGATAATGTTTGTAAATGTTCTTTATAAACTATATCATCTGATAAATCATTTTATATGTTTTTCAGAGGATTAAAGTGCAGACGTTGCAGTAAGATTGTGAATGGAACTTATAGTAGTGGCGAAGCTGATGCTTCAAAGTTAGAAGGAGAGAGGTAAACCGTATATCCTCTGAATGTAATTGATTTTTGGACTGCTTTAGGTAGAGAGAGTCCCTGAAGGTTGCTGCGAAGCACCTATACGGTGAACTAAAGATTAAGATCTAAAGATTAACGCTGGATATAACCAAAGAGTTGTTTTGCACTGCGTTTGTACATAAATATATACATTGTGTAGCGTTTGCAATAAAATGCATCATTCCAATTTTTGGTAGTGAAGTTAATTATCCTAGCAGACTTTAAGTGTACATTAATGTGGAATTATACAAAGAACCTTATACGGTGTCTGTGTTAATTGACTGTATTCTACGGGCTGTGAATGAAAAGGAATTATGGCCTTAGTAAGGCCTTTGATCTTGTAAATCACGAAATACTGCTTAAAAAACTAGAACATTATGGGATTAGAGGAAAGGCTTTACAATTGCTCCAATCTTACCTAACAGAAAACAAGCAATTGAAGTCACATATAACACAAACGGGAAAAAGACAAAACATATATCAAAACAAATGACAATCCAACATGAGGTTCCACAGGGATCGATTTTAGGACTCTTATTATTTTTACTATTCATAAATGATCTACCTACGTTGATAACACAAAGGCAGGTAATTTTATATACTGATGACACGAGCATCATTGTTAAAAGACAACATATAAATGACTTACGCGCAAATGTTATTAGAATATTAGAACAAACAAAATGTGGTTCTTCAGTAACAGTCTGATACTAAATTACACAAAAACACAACACATGCTCTTCCATACAAAACAAAATACTGTAATAAAAGATATTAAAAATCACGCAGCTTTCTTAAATGTGAAGATAAACAACGTTTTTAGGAATACCAATACACGGAAATCTTAAATGGAACAGCCACATAGACCAGGTAAAAAACAAAATTCTAAATTGTTTTCCCTAAGAATACTAAAAGAGACATTAAGTACAAAAACATTAATTCAGATTTATTATGGAGTTTTTTATCCAATAATAAGTTATGACATCATATTCTGGGACAACACATTAAGAACAGCATCAATCTTCTCTGAACAAAAGCAGGCACTGCGTATCATCGCGGGAGTTAGTAGAAGAACTTCTTGCAAAGAACTCTTTCAACAATATAGAATATTGACTCTTCTTTCTTTATATCTTTATGAAATAGCTTTATATACAAAAATAAACAACGAAGAAATCATAAATATGGTACTAGAAAAAAATAGGAAAAATTACAGTATTTTACCATTCTAGTCATATGGGTATACAAACATACAACCAGCTGCCAACACATACAAGAAATAAAGAAAACAAATAATTTCAAGAAGCAGTTAAGGGTACACTTGCTGGATAAGGTATATTACGATGTAAAAGAATTCTTATCATACATTTCCACAGCAGCTCAACTCACTATTGTCTATTACAAATTTATTGTCTACGTTAAAACTCATTGTCTATCTATTCTACACAACATTTAAATGTCATGCATTAGCTTTTATTAGCGAATATTATTATGTACTTTGTAAAGCTATTTGTTCATAAATTTATATAGAAAATTTATTGTCCATATTGCAAATGTCATTGTCTATAATTTAAAAACTCATTTAGCTATAATTCATAAATTATAAATATCGTGCAATACTATTGTAATTCTCTCGTATAATATAAATATCGTGTAATACTCTCCAAACACCAATGTATATTGGTAATTGGAGTAATAAAACTTGAAACTAGTAAATTACAGTTATTTCAACGTGTCATACCGTTCAATTACGCAATATACCGGTTACGGATACGTATAAAAGGTATATATTCACAAATTTACTTATTCATACAAGTATGTTCATATCTAGAAATAGCTATAAATAAGATAGATAGATATTTATCTAACTAAGACAGTCATTTGAACCGTATTTAACTATACTAACTCGAATTCTTCCGTCGATGCTACAGTTTCAAACCACAGTCCTCCCTCATATCTATTTTCAACAAGGATATACATGTAAATTAGAACCATTCTTACCTCGTCTTATAGAATCCTATTCGAAGCACAAGGTTTTAGCGTATTCACTTCCTCTTGTCTTGATATACGAACGAACACTACGAAGATGTTGACCTCAAAAAGGGAAGATGGAGATAGCTATGACATGTGAAAACATCAACAGATGTGACAGTCCTTCCTATTAGGTAACAATTAAAACATCCGTCTGCCAGAAAAATATCTCATCCAATCTCTCCTCCAGCTCTGAGGTAGGGAACTTCCGCCATATGACGATCATTCCAAGTTGCGTTCTCATCGGATCAAGGGGTTAAGTTGCAGTCTGCGTGAAAGAACAGGTCAAATGTGACAAGGCAACGGGAACTCAAAGGCAAGAGGTGGCTTTTAATTGTGCGGAATTGTCAAAATCTCAAATATTAAGGCCAGGTGGCCTACTTCCCGGGACTTTTCTACAAGTTTCTACTCTTTAATTAATTTAAGGGCATTATTGATTGGAGGGGAAAGGGAAGACGAAAACAGATGTCTCTTTTTTCATTAAACCTCTAAAGGAAAAGAAGAGAAGAGTGAGGAAAGTCTTGTCTACCATATAGTGTGTCCATTTAGCTTGTCCACAAGCAACTTATACATAGCCAGCATAATCGAAGTGTTCGTAACATCTTGGACTTCAGAGCAGTACTTGAGAAGTACATAGGTTCGAGTTTTGTTGTTGGTCATCGTGATTGAGGATTTCCATATCTTTAACGTATAACTTCCTACAACTCTTATCAAATTAATTCTAATTTAAAGCTATAAAAGCAATATAAATTCCAATCAGTGGTCATAAAATAATGGACACTTACCTGAAGATTGTAATAATCATATTAAAATTGATGTAAACATTTGATTAAATCTTAAAACAATGAAACTATATGGCGCTGAAGCTAATATGCCGGAGAAGTTGATACCACATTGATCATTGATTATTTAACATATTGATACCATTGGAAACATTCAATAAATCTTAATTACTATAATTTTAAGGTACTCGATAAATAAAAATATCAACTTCATGTACACCTTCTACATCCACATCCTTCTACCACTTGTTCTACAAACTCCTCAAAATGACAGCAGGTGCAAATTTGAGCAGTATACTACAATTGGGCCTGTATAAAACGAAAATAATTTGGGGCACACCAACTTTTTGGGATAATTGTAGTACGATTCTAAAAATAAGTGCATTATTTTGAAAACATCCTGTATTGTTTCGGGGCGATTTGTAGTAGTATAATGTAAATATATGTAATACTACATAATGTCTTCCTAATGACAAATTAGCACATACTGTATATACCTTATAGGTAGCTAAATGAAATAGGAGTCTCATGGTGTTATTTCGTGGGTCTACATGTTGAGAACTCCCCCAGTTTGGTATAATTGTACGATCATTCTACTAACCTTCTTCAAAATACACCCTTATACATTGTGTCCTTGCATTCACACAATCCTTTGCTTTTGATCACATTTACATTTCACTATAATTTTCATAAATAGCAAATTATTGTTTGCGAAAATTCAAGATTCAAAATGTATACCACCTTAATATTTTGAAACTAGCCTGACGCATGTTTTAGCAATTATTTATTTGATTTGTTTGCAAAATTTAATCTCAGCTTCGAATATGCACCCAAGGTAAATAGTTTACTCCATAATACATTCCTAAAATTTTGACCGTGCATTAAAGCATAAATAAAATATATTAAACATCTTTCTTGGTAACATACTTTACTTAAGGAAACAAGTTGTTAAGGAACTTTTCTTTCATAAATGATTTTGATTACTTTACAATGCTTCTCTAAATTAAACAGAATGTGATATATATAAGTCATAACATTTGTGAAAACGGGTTGAAATACAGCAGTATTTGTGTTCCACATTTATATTCAGGAACACAGTGAACCATTAGAATCTAATTCCGCATTACAACTGTTGAAAGTTAGATTAACAACCAGCTTCTCAATAAGTAACTAAGAAACAATCTCAGATGAAAATCTGGAATAATTAACTGTCTGGAGGTTACTAAATATGTTAATAAGTTATCATCATATCTTGCCTCACACATAGAGGAAACTATTTAATGTTTACTTACATCAATTAAGTCAATGAGAAGCGAACTGAATAAGTCCAAGTGGCGCCTCAGCCAAAGTCTGACATCTGTTGTAACTTGGTCGTTCCGACTTCTTCCTGTATGCAATTTGCTAGCTGCTGATCCAATAAGCTCCTAATCAAACATAGTAAATACAAAGTAAAGAAAATCAATGTTTAATCGCTTAATTATGTAACTAATGATTGTGGGAGGTAAGTTATTCACTTCCTTTAATAAATTATTCACTATGTATAAATCGGAGGTAAGTTATGGCAGTTTTACAGCAATTAAAGAAACTTAAACGTTAAGTATATTTTTTTAAAAAATATGTAAGTTTGTCGGTGAATAATGTAGGCAGTTAGTTCAATTGTAGGCGCGAAGTTATTTATTTGCAACAACGCTTAAACCAGTTAGTTGATAGGTGTATACACTTTCGAATTCTTCCTTAATATATAGCTTGTAAATTCACTTTTGGATAAATATTTTAGGTCTTTCTGCAAAAGATTTATTTTAAATCTTCGCATCATAGTTCATCCTACATATTTAGGTTTTCATTATCAAAGTATACACAGACTTGAATAGGATACTTTGAAAACATGGTACATTGAGGCCAGGAAAGTCTCAAAACAGCAATAACATTTTTACTACACATAAGTGTCATTTTGACAAAATCATTTCTATATTCAAAATTTATAATCTGAACTATGTATTAAGTCCTGCTTTTCTGTCATTGCGGAAGTTATACAGGTATTGGATAAAATAATGGAAACACTTGTGGAAGTCGGAACATTTTGTATTAATACGGTGTTGGTTCCGATTTACGACGCAATACACCTTACATTCTGAACGGAATAGACCAATATAAGTCCTGAATGGTGATGAGTGGAATCTGAAGCCATTCTTACAGCACAGCCTACCACTCAGGTAGGAACGAAGGAGGTAAAAATCGACGCCGAATCCTGGTTAAAAAAACAGAGGTGTGGTGACAAGGAAGATATTGAGACCTCATCAGCATGGTCGTGAAACCACTCTTGAACAGAACCAGCGGTGAGTGTGGGCATTACCATCGTGGAATATAGCATTTCCGTCTAAAAATAAAGTTTACAACATTGGGTGGACCTGGTTACCCACGAGTTTTCTATACACTGCTGCTGAGTGAACCGTGTAATGTGAAAGGGAGGTTGCCGAATACCATGATATGGCCTCCACAATGATTGATAGTCGGATGGAGACAGTTCACATCGTATGCTTCAGACGGTGTTCGCCAGGCAAAGATGGGTCCAGTGGTGTGGAAGAGGGTAAAGGGTGACTCGTCCGACTTAACGATATGTTGCCAGTCCTCCAACGTCCAGTTTTTGTGGGTATTGAAACATTCACGTCGCCTTTGAGCATTCTTGTCTGTTATTAGGAGCTTGAGAATAGCAACACGCCCATGGATATTAATGTTATGCAGTTCCTTCCCCACTGTTTTGGATGATACTTGGATGCTCAGGTACAGATTAAGTTCTGTAGTCACTTTTTATGCCGTTGTTTTCTTCTGCAACGTTACAATCTTGTTCAAGATCCGTCGGCCCTATCCTGCAGCTTCGTCTTTCGACGACTATTGTACTTCGGCGAGCCTGTTTTTTCGTTCACTGTGTATGTGGTCGTGACTATCGAGATCGTCCATTATGTTTCACTGCATAACGTCGCTGTTTTGCTCATAGATGCTCCAGCCAGACGGGCACCCACAATTAGACCTCTCTGAAACTACGACAAGTCGGACATATTAGTCATTCACCACACCTGCACAACGTCCACAACCACTCTACCTCACTCTACTATTAGCGCACAGTCCATCCTACCTGCAAGAAACAAGAGACGGTTGATTTACGTAGTGCTCAGTGTTACCAAGCACAATTTCAATATTCCCCACTTTTGACAAGTATTTCCATTATTTTGTCCAATACCTGTACATTATGAAGAATTTACGTATCTGACCAGTTTAAAGTAGACACAGATGCAAGGAGCCAACACCCTGTAATACATGTCAAGAATAATTGGAGGAGGTGTGTGAGAGATTATTTTCAAACATTTCGTAATATTATTCTAAACAATATTAACAATTAAAAATGATTTGTAACCTTGTATAGCTTTTTTAGTTCTTCCTAACTTTGACACCTTTTAAATAAATAAATATATATTGTCTTTATTTGATTCTTAGGAAGCGAGTGCTTTCTTGACCATTAGCTTGAAGACAGATTAGCTTAGCTTCATTTCCGCATGGCAATGATTTTCGTTGATAGTTTGTACGCTGCATATAGGCTCTAGGAATTACTGCACTAATTTCTGCTTTACGAACCATTGTTTAATTTGCTTGTATTCCGTGCGCTACACGGAATACATTCTTGAACGTATTCCGTGTATGTTGATTAATTTCCTATATTTTTTTTCAGTCGAAAAATTAATAATAATATAACATTTTATCTATTCATACTCTATTGTAATTTTTGTGTATTAGGCATATTTCCGTAAAACGCTTCTGCAATTCTGACCATATATTCGTCTTGCAAATTTCTTTACCTTCAGAGAATGATATATATGTATTCTTGACCTAAGAAAGCTCTACAAATTGCGTTAAGTGGTCCTTCCTTATTTGTTATTTATTTTATGAAATCTACATGAAATCAGTTAGATTCGTCTATCAATATACTTATACTTATTGGATTATGCACTATAATTTTGGTCATAAATTTACTATAAATGACATTGGAAGTAGGTAGAATTTTTCACTTTGTGAATAATAAAGATTTTAACCAAGAAATATGTAAAGATGGAAAGTCTTCATTAAACTACTTTGAAACAAGAGTAATTAAAGAATGCGAGTGTCAGCATTGGTGCTATGTAAGGATTTATAGAATTAAAGAAGAAATTGAAAAATTATAATTTACAATGTCAAGTGGCTATTTTAATTCTCACCGACAAGATTCAGTTTCAACTGAAAATTTAACAACTTCCATATATGACTGCAAACAGTACGACTCCTTTCGATTTTAATAAACATTCAGTTGTTTGCGATGGTTGGTTTCTTTCTGGGTTTTCCACTACTTCAGGTAGGAATTGGATTAGGATAAGTGATTTCTATTTTCATACACGATTCTTCGTCGCCAAATAAGAGAAAGGGGAAACAAAATAGTGAATTTCAAACTTCACAATCACATAGCTGTTATGAAACCTTATTGAAATATTTTCGGTGTTGTAATGCTCTACACAATATTTTAATTTAGCAATGGTCTCCCAAGCTCTTTAATTTTACGTATTTCTTCGTGTCGGAACTATGCAAAACTATTATTGCATAGACTATTCATAAAATTGGTAAGATAGACGGAGACTAAAGGCCGCTTCAGACGACAGCATTTATGCTACGATGAATATTACGATTAGCAGTAGTGTCAGAGTGTGAAAGCAATAATGCTACAATAGGGCAAGATGCTATGGTATAAATCCATAACTTTTTTTTTTCTGTTTACGCTGGCACACTGCTTTCGCTAAGATTAATCGTACGAGAAATTGTATCGTCTAAAGCGGCCTTAAGGATAGTTTTTAAAATATACTTTTTTATGTTGCATGAATGTTGCAAAGATGAATCACTCATCTAGTGAAGCATCTTTTTCTTCTTTCTAAAAACAACAAGGCTTTGTTAAATACAAGGGGGCAAAATTATGTTACTTATACTGTACGTGAGAATAGTTCAAGGTATTGTTTTATTGTTTATTAACAAAAAATATTTAAAGAAGAACATGGTTGTTCTGCAATATTACAATATTATTGTCAGCCGCGCCTGACTCTTATTGTTACAATTAGTAAACTTACTTTCAACCTCCTTTCATTTGCTGTATGTATATCTTCATCGGAAGGTTTAATTTCAAATGTCTTGTTTCTCCATTCTTCAGCTACCTATCGTCAGAAACAAAATATATTCAATAAACAGAAATTAATGTATTTACCATTACTCTTCCTTTATCAATCACAACACTCAAACACAAGATTTAGTTCTGCAATGTTATAACGTGAATTTACTTTGTACTGATCAACTACTAACACTCTTCTATAAGCAGGAAACTTAATATTCCGCGTACATAATTCAAAACAATGCGTTAGTAATGCCAATATTATTATTGTATTCAAAATTCCAAAGAATTTTGTCTTCGTTTCAGCGTAGCATCATGTAAAACTTTTCGTAAAATATAGACTTACATTTTATTTAAACTTCTTCAAGTGGACTAAGAAACATGTATTGATCTGTGGAAAATCAGATGGTGAGGGTAACGGTGAAATCTAAAATGGAGACTATAGAGTGCTGAAGTGGCTATTTTAATTCTCACCGACAAGATTCAGTTTTAGTGTCAAAAGGGAAGTAATGAGGCAGGTAACATAGAAAAAGGCCTAAAGGTTAATTCACACATACAGTGTTGTACCCATGCCGTGCCCAACAGTGCCGTCTTGAAGAGAAACCATTCCGGTCGCAATAACATCTTCCTCTTTGCAATCCATCCTTGACACTGGTGTAGAAAGCACGGCACGGCATGGAAACGGCACCCAAGTCTAATTCACACACACAGTGCCGTGCCGTGGTCCATGAAGTTTCTTTTCAGTCTGTGACATTGAAAATACATTGAGGTTTTTTTTTTCTAATTTACATATACAATGCGTGCCCGTGCTGTGTGCCTGCCATGCCCCGACAGTGTCGTCTTGAAGAGAAACCATCCCGGTTGAGGCTTTTCGGCCGCGATCCTTCGGCTTTCCTCGGCCAGTCTGTGGTTGATTGTTGTTGAGCAAGGCTGTGCGTCAAAAATGAGTAAAGAGCAATTGATAATAATGGTGCAAGAGCACGAATGCTTATACATCTTCAACACAAAGATTATGGTAATTATCTTATGAAAGATAATATTTGGGCCGATATAGGCAAATAGCTGAACACTAACGGCCGAAGTGTAAGTTATACCGAACGACCGAAGCTCAGTTAGTAGTGTGTTTAGCAATCAGAAGGTCCTGGGAACGATCCCAGCTGCCCCCTATTTTGACTAAGGGTTTTTCCTGTCACACCAGGCAAATGATGGGATGGTAGACCTACCTACGAACTAGGACCCGACCGACTACCTCCCAATAATATATTCCCCACCCTATCCTGGTCTGGTTATAATGCTCACCTTAATGAAGATCAGTATTTTCATTTACTTGCTTCATTTATTATTATTTTTCAATAATAAATAGTTTTGAAAATATATTTATTCAATAATAATATTGTTAAGTAATAAATCAAGCAAGTAAATATGGAACGGCACCCTATGTGTGAATGGTCGCGGCCATGGCACGGACGGAGCATGGCATAGGCACGACACTGTATGTGTGAATTAGCCTTTAAAGTGGCCATGAAAATGAAGGCCGTCATGACTGAATGATAGTATAAATTAAGAAAATTTAGATTTTTTAAATAAATTTACGGGTATGGGCTGAAGTAGCTGCTATGGCCTAAGCCACTCATAAGGTGTGGTGTTGTTCCTGTGCATGTATCTCAATTTGTTGGTATAAAAAGAATGTAAATGACAGTTCTTGGAAAATGTTATGGCATTGTTGTGATCAAACAAACAGTCATAATTTTATACGTTAATCGATTGTTGATTCCTTGTTATAAAAGTATTCCAATTTGTTATTGAAATAAGTTAAGCATGCATAATGTTAAAATTAGCTTTGTCAATGAAGGTTAGGAAGCTTTTACCTTTATTACTTTAGGTTAGACTGAGCAAAAATGAGTGATTTAAATATCCACTGTATCAAATATTAGGGTCTACTTCCCGTGGCGAAGCACGGGAAGCATCAACTAGTTTTATTATAAAACTAGCCAAAGTAATCGCTCCTTGATGCGGGGTGAGTGACACTAGTAGTCGTAATACTACTACTTTAACTACTACTGCAACTACAAGAACTACTACAGCTACTAATACTACTGCTACTACTACAACTACAACAAATACTATTACTACAACTAAACATACTACACCTAAACATACTACACCTAACAGTTGTACCTAGCACTACTATTCCTGTCTATTGGTATACGCATTTGGTTTCATTTTGTCCCTTGCTTTCATCATGATATATGGGGTTAATTTTCCAACAGTAAATTATCAAACCGCTGCTGTGGGGTTCGAAGCAGGAACGTTCCGCACTCGTCGTTGGTAGCTCAACACGTTACCATTCATCCATGGATCCACCTTGAGAATCACTACTCTTTTTCGGTATTCGTATTACCAGGTAATCTAGAACACAGTACCACAATCCAGATTGGTCGTTTCACCATCATGTAAGAATAATAATACTTTCTTTACTTTTCTTCTTTCTTTGTTATGTGATTTTTCCTTCTTTAACACTTTGACCATCGCTGAACTATTAAAGTTGTACTTCGCAAGAAGTGTAACATATCGCCTTAGAAAAATGCATATAAAGCGAAATCTATGTCATAGTTGAAAACACTTTACATTAACGCGCAATTAACTAAATTAAATTCGTTGAAATATAGTTTAAAATTCAATATGTTTTCAACATTTAAATGAGAACATCAGAAACGTAGTTCATTTTGTTCTACTTGCTTTTAAACACAATTTTTATGCAATTAACTTGGAAAGACAACCTAGTGCACAGTTCAATATAATAGTTAAAAACATGTCATCAACGAAATCAAATTTTTGTTGGAATATAGATAGCAATTCAACATGTTTTCATCATGAAAAACAGGACACAAAATAATACTTAATGGCATTCAATTAACTTTCAATTACAAATTTCATTCCATTAAATTAGAAATAACTCCATGAAAGGAAATCTATACCATAGTTGAAAATAACAGTTGAATAAATGTTGAACTAACATCTTTTCAACAATATCAGGTCTTTGTTGAAATATGGTTTAAAATTAAACGTACTTTTTTTCAACAGATAACGGTTAATCAACGAAATAAATAAAAACCACATTCAAAACACGTTTGTGTGCTACTGGGGAATATTATGTCAGTAACGGCCAATATCGATCAAGGTTGGCCCAGTATTGGACTGATATTGGCCCGATATCCTGCTAGGAACAACAAGAACTACTACTATTACTACTACGAGTACTAGTAACACTGCAACTACTACTACTGTTACTACAAATACTTCTGCAACTACTAATACAACTACTTTTACAGCATTAAGATACAATTAGCTGAATTTCGCGGTCTCCGTCCGCAATATTTGATAATGATTGGCAACAGACCGTTGGAGCGTGAGGATTTGCACTTTTCTATCATGTTGAATAATGTTCATACTAACTTTGATACGAATTCGTCCAACTGTATAAGAGCCATTTGAAAACTTGAATTTGAAAATATGTCTACAATACTGAAAATTGAGGTAATACTTGGGGACCGGGACACCAATGGTATTCTTTATTGGGTGGAATAATGCTTATGTCAGGTTTGTTCGGATACTTAAAACGAATAGAATTTGAATTTAAAATACTGAATTTTTAAAATTAGTTGGTAACACTGGCAACTGCGGCGTTCGAAGTAACTCCATCACCTGAATGTATTTTATTTATTTTAAGGCCTTTAGGCATCTAACGCTCAGGCCAACTCCATAACCTGTCCCATTACGTAAATACTAAGTTTGGTGCAGATATGTTTCATAGTATGGAAGAAATATGAAGGTTTTGAAACTTGTTGGGAACACTGGTGAATGTGGCACATGCGGCGCATGAGGTATCTCTTTGATCTGTCCCAGTACCTCATGGATGTAAATACGGTAACGGATCTACTGCTACTGACGCCAGCACATGCGCGCGCACGAAGAATACATCGCAGTTGTAATCGATTAAAATTAAATGTTGAAATCTTCCTCGATTTCTTTCTAAGCACCACGCTTTCACACGCAAGCACAGACAAACCAATCAGACACGCAAGTTCATCACAATCAGCCAGGCAAGATTAATCGAAAACTGGCGTCAAGTTGACCCAGGTTAATTGAATCAGTCAATCCATGTCAGTACCTATATGCCAAGTTTGGTGCAGATCTGTCTAATGGTTAGAAAGCGATTTAAAGTATTTATCTTTTAAAGTTGGTTGGAAACATTAACAACTGTGGCGTCTGTGGGGACCAGAGTATATATCTGATTTCTCCCAGTAACTAATGGCCAAATTTTGTGCTGATCCGTCTAATGGTATTGAAACTATTTGAAACATGTGCAAATTGGTTGGCAACACTGACAACTCTAAGGCCTGCGGTGTCCGGAGTACCTCATTGATCTCTCTCAGTACCGAAGTGCCAAGTTTGGTGCTGATTCATCTATGGTATTGAAGCAATTTGAAATGTTTCCTAAATTGGTTGGGAATACTGATAACTGTAACGCCTGTGAAGCCTGGAGTACCTCTCTGATCTGTCCTAGCATCTAACTTCCAACTTTCGTACTGATCTGTCCAATGGAATAGTCGCAATTTGAAATATTTATTTCTAAATTTCGTTGGCAACACAGGCAACTCTCTGATCTCTATCAGTACCTAAATGCGAAGTTTGGTTCTGATATGCCCAACAGTATCGTAGCAATTAAAATTATATTTTCTGTAATTGTTTGGCAATTACTGAATCAATTACTGATAACTGCGGTGTCTGGAGTACTTCTATGGCCTGTCCCAGTACCTAATACATATGCACGGGCAAACTTTGGTGTAAATCAATGGCCGCGTGTAGATTCGTATACGTAAACACATTTGTAGAATTTGAAGTTTTAAATAGGTTGGCAACAGTGACAATTGGGGCTTGAGGACCGGTACACAATTGTTCTATTGTGTCGAGTAATGTGTATGGTGTTGGTGTGGTTACGTCAAACTGTGTGGAAGCAATTGAAAAATTGAATTCAAAGATTGTATAGGAACACTGAGAACTCGACGACTTTGAACATCCCTGCGGCCGGGATGCTTGGTGCTATCGTGCGTAACTTGTTAGCTCGTTGGAATAATGGGAGCGTTAGATAAGGATCTAACAAGGCTACCACCACGCTACTTGTCTAGTTATTTAAGTAGAAGCTGTGAAATAGAGAATTAAAGGTTTGTTCGGATACATATTAAAAGAAACCAATGAATTCGACTGTTAATGAATATCTTTATAAACTAAATGAAACATAAGTAAATTGAGGGCACGAACGCAAGTATTACTTAATCTATAGCATCAATGTGAAAATGTGAACACACATGTATACATAAAATATAGAGTATCAATCATGCTAATAGAGAGTGAGTTCCAACTTACCTAACATATTATAAGAGTACAGTCTCAGTATAGATGTTGTGTATGTAATAGGCGTCTTAGAGCTGGCCACGTCATGGATCTGCTAGAATAAGGCTTCAATTCCAGAATTGTAGATGTTGGTAGAATACGGATCTTCTTAAGTCTTAGAGACTTGAAGATACGAATTACTGGAAGGAAGAAAGTCTCTGTGTTCTCTCTTTCTACTTCTGCAATGGTCTGAGATCTGGCATCTGTCACTTAGCAAAAGACTGACAATTGACTGAGCAACTCACTGCCATATAGGTGTAAAATTACAAGTCTTTTTATTTGATAATTCACTTACTGTTCTTGATGTAGTCCTCCTCGAGAGGCGTGGTTATGTCCTATTCGAACCAATAGCGAAACACTGAACAATAAACTTGCTTCGCTGTCTTCAAGCCATCACTAGTTTGGCGATATGTGATATGCTTGGCTTGATGTAATTAGATATTTAGTTTGCACTTCTCTGAAGCACTACGTGTCGTATAAGCTAGTCCACTCTCTTATTTCGCCTTGCTAATACAACGTGACTATGTAAGTCAATCTGCTGTTGAGATGTTATATTATCCTTTATTCAGCGTGGTTGGTACAACGTGACTACCGACTCACGTGTTTGGAGAAGGGGAAATATTGTAGACTGAAACCTGACTCTGTCTCCAGTCGGAGCATCTAGCATTCATCAAGGTTAACTGTTACTATGGAACAATTTTAATATATCATTCGTTGGGACTCAATTCACTCAATAGAAATACAGAAATAAAAATATAACTTAACTAATTCTTGCTTCGTGCCTCTGGCCTTAATACTAAAACATACAACAAATACAATTATATAGAACAAGTAATACTTTCAAAGGAAGTGGCTACTTGACATTCGTAACACATCCAGGAATAAATTCGAACATTTAAAAACAATATTCATGGAAATCGGTCCAGTAGAAGTTCCTAGGCGACTAGACAAAGGTAATGAGTTGGTGAGCAGGGAAATGGATGCAAATGATTCATAATATATTTCAGGCATGAATACGAAAAAATAAAAAAAAAAAAATGTAAATCAATTCAATAGAAGTTGCTGGGCGACTGGACAAGATTCTGTGAAATGAACTCCCATAAGAAATTCGATTCTGTTTAAACGAATTTGGTGAACAGGAACTGGTGCAAATACGAACATTTTAAAAGAAGAATCATGCAAATCGGTCCAGTAGAAATATCTGAGCGACTGAACAAAGATTTTATGAAACTATTTTAAATATTATAGTTATCATTAACCAAAAATCGAAACTTCACGGCCCGATGTTTGAAACACAATTTATTATTAAAATCGCGTATTAAATATAAATTTATTAAAAGCACAACACAATGTTTCGACTACGTCTGTAGCCATTATCAAGTTTACTGTTATGTCTGCCACCAGCGTGCGAATTACGGAATTGTTAAAAGGGGGATGCAATGTTTTTTATAAGAAAATTACCTGATGGATATGGTAATATACATTATGCATGCGTTCATACACAGACTAACAGGTGGCTCGCATGTCTCTATCGCGTTTCGTTCACAACAGTTAAAACTCTAGACTTACAGCCTGTGTTCCTCATACATATTTTTTCTCTTAAGTAAATTTTGTGTTTTATTAATTTGTAGTTCATACAACAATATGTTAAAAAATTACAGCTATAAATATTACCTACTTTATCCAATCCTTGTTCAATAACTTCTTGCTCCGAAGAAGACAGGATTTCAGCCTGTTGTAATGCTCGTGAATAGATTTTGCTTCCCTATATCACAAATAAAAAATGTTTATTTATACATAATACGACGTTAAAAAGAAACGAAAGCAAAATTATATTCATTATCTCCACATTCATCAAATATTTTCAGTTAATACATTGGATTTCAAGGACAGTCAAGATTGAAACATTACTGTGCCTGTCCTCTAAAATATCATTTCCAAATTAATAATACGTAATGGTAGACTCATTTGTTTAGCTGCATTTCCGCAAATAGTTTGTAAAATTTATTTGATAGTAATATTATGGTAAATGAAAATTAATGCTAATTTTTACCAATAAATGAAAACGAGTACTTTCAAAAAATCTCAAGTCAGAGAAGATTTTCGTTACATAAAAATTACATTTGAAGCGTATGCGCGAACAAACGTCTAAGTGACATTTTCAAATAAAATAGTTCGCGAGTGCATTTTTAGATATAACAGAAAAAAATATGAGCCACAAAATATTAATACTTTGCACAAAAGCGGACTTTAGCCTAAAATTTTTTCGTGCAAAATATGAATATTTATTTTATGCCTCATATTTTTCCTGTTATATGTAAATATGTACTCGTGATTTTTTTTATTTGAAAATGTCACTTAGGCGTTTGTTCGCACATAAGCTTCATTTATGTACGTCTTAATTTTAATATACTGTAAATTAAATATATCGTTGTATATTGCATATTATCAATGACAGTCGTGACCTCTTTCGTTGGAACGCATAAGTAATTTGACGATCAACGATGATATGAAGAATACTAATACTACTTTGCAACTAATACAGAGAGGCCAAGTACAGATAATGGATATCTCGACTATTCTTTAACCGATAATACGACCATCATACTATGCGTTAGGGTGGACTGAAAAAAACTTTGTTCACTAAACCATATGTTCGCTGACTGAGTAATGAAATTCATAATTGTCTACAGCTTGCTTTCTTAAGTATGATGGTAATATCTAGAAGTCTGAATTGCGGAATTTTGGAAATTCGGAATAGCAGAAGGGCAGAATTTCGGGAAGTCGAAATTCCCAAATATCAGAATTCTAAAATGTCTGAACTTTGAAATTCTGACATATCGGAGTTCTTCGATCTCATTTGAAATATTCATACTGATTCCGGACAGTTATTATATATCAAATACTGTAATCCACACTTGATGCATTGTATTTTGCTTACGTGTATTGACCTTCAGTTCCATGGGAAATTGACTGAATAGTTGGTATGTTTTTTCAACATCATTTAGCTATCCAATATATCGATTATATTCCTCTCACAGTAATGATCGACGCTGCTTTCTCTAAGGTAAAATCTGTATCCTCTAACGAATATTGACGAAGTTGAAATTGAAACAACTTGTCTAATATCAACTTGCCTAGTATCAACTTGTCTAATAAGACTCTCTGCATTCTAAATTACATTTTTTGTTTCTTACTATAATCTGGTCATGTATTGCTTTACTGTTTCATTTTGCTTCTGTGCAAACTGAAACGGCTCCTGATTGCATTGTCATTTAGAGCACCTGTGATTTCCTAAAACTGCATTCGAATTCATCGTGATCTTTCCTTGTATGTACAGTTGCTTACAAACGTAACTGGAGATTGGAGTTGTAAGAAATAATAGTTCTTTCCTCCAGAAGAATTGTTTCACTGTACGCATAATAGTTAGACAACCAACATGACAGTACAAATATGCGCAAAAACATGACATGCCAGGATATTCCTCCATTTGGAGCAAGAAATAATTAGAAGATCAGTATCACTTAGAGAAACACAAGATAGACAGAAATGCCATTCACGTTAAGTTCAAGAAGGTAGGAATTAGTGCAAAGAAAAAGAAAATAATAATATGGACATCAACCAACAATCGTAACTATGAATTGTTCACATACACACACAGAGAGAGAGAGAAAGAGTAAGCTGGGGATAAGACTGGGAAAAAAAGAAAAACAGAGAGGAAAAAACAAGGAAGGAGGGGAAGAGAAATGGCACAAGACATAGAAATACATGAATTTTCAATGCTTATCAATACACAGTCTTGTGAAGACGCGTCTCTCTCCCCTTGCGTCCTTCTCTCTCGGTCTTGTGTTTTACTCCCTTTATAGTGGAGGAGAAATAGAAGTTAGGGTGGAAAAAATTCCCACAAAAATACTTTTTTCTTTTCTTGCATCTATACATGATCTCTTTCAACATATTAAAAGTATAGATAAATATACGCACGCAAAAATTAATTATGGGGCCAAAAGTGGGGAGATGGGGGGTTAAAAAAAGGTTTTTCACGAATATCTCTTAAAATAATGATTTTAGCCCAAATTTTGAAGACATCACTTTTAAAGATACTAAAATTATGTACAATTTGATATATATAACATTTTTGTACGATCCAAATTGACGGAGTTACGGTAATTTGAATGTTTATCATTTTTTGCATCCCTTACAGAATTTTGGCTTTTTTTTCAGTTTTTGGCGTTTTTCTAAAAAATGTTTGTTTTGCGTAACATTTGTTGTGTTTGTGTTACGTAACATTTGTTATTAATAACTTAATAGGTTACTACCATGAAAATTAAACTTATTATGATGGTTTTATTATTTTATCCTTACAGATACCCCATGCATTTTCACGCTAGCTGATCTGTGGTAGAGTCTGGGATGAAATTATTTCCATAATTAACAGTTTTTTGATAGCCATACTTAATCAAAAATATAATGTCCCTTCCAACATATTAAAAATATGGTTGTATATACCGTACTCAATAAAAAATAATTTTATTTATTATTTCATGTTTGATTCCTATGCTCTAGAAGCCAGGTGAATTGCACGGCAGCAATGGAAAGGGACAATTGTTTATTGTGTTCCACAAGCACTGATAATAGTTCAAACTGTGTCACACTTACTGATAAAGGTGTAAAAGGTATTATAAGTGCTAGTAAGCAACGAGAAGATAAATTAGTGAACTATTAGAACTATTGCCCTCTCACCCTTTGATTGTTCATAAGGAATGTCGTCATTTCTATATAAATCCAAACAAAATAAACAGTGCTCTAAAGAAGTTAAAGCCAAACAATGACACTGAAGCTTCATCTAACAGCTACAGAGTTTTACGTTCTGAGCTGTCTACATTTGCGTTTAAAGAAAATTGTTTGTTCTGTGGCCAGTATATTACTGAAAACGAGAAGAAAAAGAAATCTACGGGTTCGAACGTTAGCATTCCAAGAAACAATTATGAAAGTATGCAACACAAGAAATGATATTTGGTCAGCTAATGTCCTTGCACGTCTTCTTTCGGTTAGCGATTTCCCAGCAGCAGATGCTCTATATCATCAGGAATGCATGTATTAGAAAAGGCGATTCTATTCCTAAGAAACACCAGCGCAATGTTCTGAACGAACGAACTAAATCTTCTGGTCGTCCGCTCAACAGAGATAAAGAAGATGCATTTTCGGAAATATGTAGGTGGCTGGAAGAATATGATGAACCTGTATTAGTTCAGGAACTGGTGGACAAAATGGCAGAACTATTACCTGATAATACTGAACCGTATAGCGTTCGTCGTATGAAACAAAAATTAGAAGAACATTTCTCTGACAACATTGTCATTTTGAGAAAAGAGGGTAACGCTAACATGGTTACAAGTGGGAGAACAGTCGCGAACATTATTTTTGACTACCAGCGACAGAAGAGTCTCGAAGATCCAAACGAAGAAAAATTTCGTATAGTTGAAGCAGCAGCCAATCTAATTAAAGCCGAAATCAAAATGTTGTATACCTCAATGGAGTATTATCCTTCACCAGAAGAAATTAGTTCCAAAGAAGAAAACAAAAAAACTATTACCAGATATTTTACAGAAATTCTTGGACATAGTTATCGATAAAATCCTCAGATGTAAAGAAAGTTGCAATTGGACAGGCAATAGTACAGGCTGCAAGACCGAGATCTGTTATAAGTCCAATCCTTCTTGGTGTTGGTGTACAGCTTCATCGAGAGTTCCAATCTAGGATCCTTGTTGATGAGCTTTATAAACTTGGATTTTCCATGTCGTACGACGAAGTGAAGAAATACTTGCAATCAACAATTGCGGAGAAACATCAAAACCCTATAGTTCCTCCAGGGCATTTTGCACAATGGATAGCTGATAATGTAGACCACAATATCAATACCATAGACGGACACAACACTTTTCATGGAATGGGTATTATAATGTGTACTTCAGGGAAAACCAGTTCAAATAGTAATATATTGACAAAAAAGCGGGTGAAACGATTGGGGAATCGAATTAGTTCTGATATTTCATCTGAAGCAAGAATAAAAATTCATTTCTACCAATCCCATAGCAGCTCAAATCTAAAGAAACTAATATTTGAGAAATTGGAATATCTGCCAATTGAAAGTAACCTGATAGATCTTCTATGGCAAACAAGTAAATTATTAAATAAGCCATGCCCAGGTTGATCTGGCTACATGCAGACTGCAATTACTGGTAACCACCCAGGACAGACTACAACATTTCTGCCAATGATTGATCTAAATCCTACAAGTTACAGTTGAATCTATAGTACATTAAAGTTCGTATGTTCTGAAGCTGAGAAACTTAACATACCTTTGCCAGTTATTACTTTCGATCAATGTTTGTGGATAAGAGCCATGGAAGTGATTTGCAGCAGACCTGAAGAATTCCCCTAATTATTAATTCGTCTAGGAGGTTTTCACACATTAATGTCTTATCTGGGAACTATTGGAGAACTCTTAGACGGATCTGGTATAGAAGAAATATTACAAACCGTATACGCTGACAATATTGTGTCGCATATACTTAATGGAAAGGCCTATTCAAGAGCCATTAGAAGACACACACTGCTTTCAGCAGTTCTCACATCGTCATTAGTTCGCAACATTGTACACTGTAACATACCAGTACACGAATTACTTTCAACAATTGACCAAGATTTGGCATCTATGGATGTAGATAATAAAAATATAAAGTTAGATTATCTTTCAAAACTTTTCGATAATTTGCACAATGGAGATATCACCCCTACCGATGTATGTTCATCGCCTCTGCTTCTGAAACTATCTTCCCAATTGCAAGAAAGAAAAGCATTGTTAAGTCAACAAAGTAGAACGGCAAAACTGTGGATTAGTATCTGGATATGGTTGATATTGCAAAGACATTCATTTGGGCTGAACGCACTGGAAATTTCAGAATGCATTTAGAGACAGTGAAAAATATGCTTCCATTTGTTGCGGCAGATGTACACAATAACTACGCAAAATGTCTAGAGTATATGTGCAGCAAGTGGAAAAATTAGGGAAGCAATATCCGGATATATATGCGATGCTAAATGAAGGACATTTTACACTACGAAGACAAGACAAATTTTTGGAGCGGAGTGTGGACAGAATGTTTATCGAACAAACATTAATGAGATGAACAAAAGGTCGGACTGGGATTACACATGGTGGTGATATGACAGAGTCAGTGTGCTTTATGGATTTTAAGTCAACCTGCGTGTAGTGAAATGGTTTAAGCTATGAATACACTCACTGGTGTTTCCAGCATCAGCAGCGAACATGTTGAATTACCTGACGCTAGGAAACCGAGAGATATGAAAGACTTTCTTACATTCCTTCCATTCTTGAACAATCACAATCCATTTGATGTACAATATTCTGCTTTACGCAATATATTTACTGGACTAACAGACAGTCAGCACATAGTGAATGTTGATGCTGCTCAGTCTATTGGTATAAGGATACAAGACAAGCTTACAGGAATAGCTTTTAGCGATGTTGCTATGAGAAAAAGTCGTGACAATGAAGATTTTAAAAAAGGAATAATTATTGATGACAATATTCATCATATTGACACAAGACTTTTGACTCAGCGGATGCTTTTTTGATTGTCAATTGATCCTGATTTAATAAAGTCACAAGATATTTTCAGCTATGAATTGTGTGTGTTGCCGTCTTTATTATTTGATCCTTTAACTCAGTCTTTAGGAAGAACTTTGGATGATAGACAAACAGTGCAAGTTGTCCTGTACCAGAAACAACATTTTATGTTTTAGATGGTGGCACCATAGTACATAAAATACTGGAACATTTGGAGATGTTTTGGAAACATACAGAAACCATGTATCTCGACATTATGGAGTAGCAACAATAATTTAAATGCATATAAAGTTTCTAGTATCAAAAATTTGGAACATCTTAGGGGTACAAAAAGGTCGTCAGTCACGGTAACATTTACACCGAATTCACCTCTTCTTGTTGGGAAAGAAGCCCTTCTTTCAAATAAAGAAAACAAGCAACTCTTTTTGAAAATGTTAGAAGATTCTTTAGAAGCAGCAGGACATACCATTTTTTATGCTGAATCTGATGCGGATACTCTTATTGTAAGAACAGCTCTAACTTTAGCAGAAAGAAAGCATGTAACGGTAGTAGCCGATGATACAGACATCTATACCATAACCAAAGAGACACAATTATGCAATCTGCCACTTGCCCTGGCAAAACAAGGTACATTAAATCGATGCAGCATGCAGTAGGAGAAGTGGGATGCAAAGTAATTATCTTCTCACATGCTTTAACTGGTTGTGACACAACCTGTGCCTTATTTGGGAAAAGTAAATCTGCAGCATTTCGACACTTTATCAAATATAACAATGTTAATGATTGTGCAACATTCTTTGGATTAGAAATGGTTGATAAAAAACAATTGGTAGTTACACGTAACAAAGCTTTAGTGTCCTTGTATGGCGGAAATCCTGAGACAGAAACCTTAAATGAATTGCGATATAAACAGTATATGAATAAAATTACAACAGCCAAGCGAGAATTTGATATATCTCGCTTGCCACCAACGGACAATGCTGCTCTTTATCATCTCTTTCGTGTACATTTAGAGTGCCTTTATTGGAAAACTCTGAACTCCAGCTACAATGTCAATCCTGACGATTGGGGTTGGAACAATGTTGATGGTCACTTTCAACCTATAACATGTGACATGAGCCCTACACCACAATCGTTATTAAATATCATTCGGTGACCCTGCAAAATCGATACACATGAACCATGTGGAATTAAGTGTAAATGTCGACGGTATGGACTTGATTGCACCATGTTATGTAATAACTGTTCAGGGAAGAATTGCACAAACATTTCAATTGAAGAAGATGAAGAAGAAAGTGAATGAAAAGAAATGTATTTCTATGATGTCAAGAAATAACTGACTGAATGTCAGGAAAAGGTAAGTTACGTAAGGTACTAGAATTCTCTTTGTTTTGATATATTACTTAATAATTTGGTAATTTTTCTAAATTTTGGCGCCATTTTGTCAATAAGGCGACCAGAACATGTACTTTTTTTTATGACGATATCGATGTATATATTTAGTGTGTTCAATAAAAGTGTTTTAGGAACATTTTTACCCAAAAATAATTTCTGTCAAAATTAGTTCAACTATTTTCAATTTTTTTAGCCATTTTTCAAGATGGCGACTAAAAAAACTTATTTCCTACAACGATATCGATGTATACTTTTAGTATATTAAATAGAAGTGTTTTAACATCATTTTAAAGCAAAAATCATTTTTGTGGGAATTATTTCGACCTTTTGCTATTTTTTACCTTATTTCTCCTCCACTATTACGGGATAAATCTCTTTCAGTAGAAATCGCGAGCATCACTTACAGTTCTTAAGTCCTTGAAGAAAATAATTTAAAATGTAGGTACGGAATCTAACCCACGACCTTAAAAGGGAGAGTCTGGCAAGCTGGCCACTTAGCTACACATATCATAACAAATGTGTTGTTAAATCAGCCATTAAACTCGCGACTGTAAGCGAGCTACGCCGTATAGCCACGACCGTATTGCTGTCCGGATTTTGAACGAAAGTTGCGTCAAAAACTGTGACGTATATGAGAACAAAGAGTGTAAAGATACATAACCACACAAAACCTTACCTAACCTCCACGTCCGTATGGTCACTAATTTAAGATAATCTACCAAAAATGCAAGAAAACAATTATTAAAATGTGTGCACACAATGCTGTAACACATGTAAATAAACACATAAAAATATGTTTTGAACGAATGCTAAAGCTGCCGGGACTCGAACCCGGGCCCTTCCATTCAAGAAGCCGGCGCCTTAACCACCAGGACACCGAGGAGACTTGGCCACACGTGTTTCTGAAGTTGCATTTACAGTTCATGTGTTAAGTAACAACCCAGTAGTGACGTGTTGTTGGTTCAACTTCCGTTCAAAATTCCGACAGCGATACACTCTATGTATACCCTCTGACTAATCTTACACATTAGCGTATACCTTCTGCTAAGATGCGTATAACATTTACTTTCGTTTTGTTTATTTATTTAATTAATTTGCTTGTTCCGGTGAGATTACTAGGGTCAAATACTTTTACTACTGGATCGGGGAAAATGTTGAGAAGAGGAAAAGGATATAACTAGAGAATGTGAATCAGTATATTATTGCTATATTTTCACTACAATAATACTTTTGTAGAAATATGTACAATGTACTCGTATACAGTCAATTTGAGCAGATATTTTGTGTGCAGGTCTTGAGTAACATGAGATTTGACTTATGTTTTCAAAAGCAAGGTAGAAGTTTGAGTTTCGATATATGAAGTAAGTCCCAGCATACTATACTGAATAGATTTATAAAGGGTGGAACAAGTAAGACTTATGTGTTGACTCCAGAAGCCAAAGGATACAAGTGAGAGATGACGAACAGAAATAAATAAAAGGTAATCTTTTATATATAACCCGAAATATATGTGATACAAAACTGACATATTTTATGCAAAGAAACCTTGGACCTTAAAATATGATATTTCGTGTTCTATCAGACAAATATTGCGCTGAACGTTTGTATTCGTTAATGTCACTTGTATCTCTTGGTTTCAGAGTCGACAATTCGACCTAAAGAATTGTAACTGAATTTTAACTGATGTAGATACTTTGTAGTTGTGCAAAAGTCGCAACAATCTTGTTTGTCATTCCAACAAGTGCAACAAATTATGCATATAATTGTGTTCTTATTGTCTCACTAGAATACATATAAAATATTTTGTGTTCTCTCTTGCTTTAGTATAAATTAACTTACTCCTTCCCTATATCAATGGAAACGTGATCTCTGTTGAAAGATTCATAAACTTAGTGTATACCCTGTGAAAATTCTGGTAGTACAGCACTACACGCGCGAATGAAATTTCGTAGCATTGTTATATAACACATGTGTAGTGTAAATACAATTTCGAAACCTCCATTTTCTTTCTCCGACCGTGGTTAATTGGTTAAGGCATCGACTTGTTGAGTGAAAGGACCCGGGTTCAAATCTCGGCGAGGGCGAGTATTTTTTTCTTTCAAAATATATTTCAATCTCTTCATATTTCTAATTAATAATTGCTTTCTTGCATTTTCCGTAGATTATCCTAGATTAGTGTCCATGGGTTAGGGTAAGCTAGGTAAGGTCAGGTTTGGTTATATATCTTTATACTTTCGTTTCTTCCTTTCAAAATACGTTTCTATCTCTTTGTGCGAACCTGACCTTACCTAACCTCCGCTAACCCATGGTCACTAAAATGCAGGAAAACAATTATTAATAATGAATGTGAACACATCGTGACACGATTTTACACAATGGATACTGGAGTTGGAAGGGATTCACAAAGGCTGTGAAAAGTGAAAAATTTAACGCAAATTCTACGACTTCCCTAAGTTTGTAAAGTATACTCGAATTCACAGAAGTCACATACGCCAAACGTACGGAAACCAACTGTGGGAATTAACTGGGGTTGAGGGGAAAATTTCCTCCTGGAAGTCTGTATGTGGGAACACGGATATTGCATAATATTAATTTTATCATGTTATTTTGATATCAACAACATATGTACGTTTCCCTGTAAAAATACATGAATTCACACACTCTCGCAACCTTAAAATGTTTGTCCATATTTTGTCCTCAACAAACACCGGGATGATACCATCAACTTTTTTCTTGGCCGACATCTTCCAGAATCCTTTCCCCTTCCATATCCCGGTCTAAGCCTTAGATACCTAAATGTCATAAATAAAATTTAAATTCATTTCCAATTCAAAGTGCATATTGTTAATTACAAGACATATAGGTTGAATCAAATTTTAATGGCCGAGTGACGTTTCGTCCAAAGACATTTTGTCCATACGACATTTAGTCCAGGGATATTTAGTCCATAGACATTTCGTCCATTGACATTTCGTCCACAAGACATTTCGTCCAACGGTTTTTTCGTCCACAAGACATTTCGTCCAACAGATTTTTCGTCCACAAGACATTTCGTCCACAAGACATTTCGTCCAATCGACTTTTGGTCCAACAGATTTTTCGTCCACAAGAAATTTCGTCCAATCGACTTTTCGTCCAACGGATTTTTCGTCCACAAGACATTTCGTCCAATCGACTTTTCGTCCAACGGATTTTTCGTCCACAAGACATTTCGTCCAATCGACTTTTGGCCCAACGGATTTTTCGTCCACAAGACACTTGGTCCAACGGATTTTTCGTCCACAGGACATTTCGTCCAGTCGACATTTAGTCCAAAGGATTTTTCGTCCAATCCATCAATCCACATACTACACTCTCATCCATATAAATTCACAGGCCAAACTACTGAAGCTACAAACACCAAATTTGGTATGAATGTTTAGGACCATGAGTAGGTAAAGGAAAAAATCCGACATTTTGGAAAAGCCGCCATGTTGGATCTAAAATGGCCGCTAGACCCATTGTTGTATACAATAGAGCCTAAACGGCTGGGGCTATTGAATTGAAATTTGGAATGATGGTACATTATTGCTAGTAGGTAACGAAAATATTTTCAAATTTGGTAAAAGTCGACATCTTGGATCCAAAATGGCCGCCAAACCCATTGTTGTATAGAATAGAGAGCTTAAACTACTGGGGCTATTGAATTGAAATTTGGTATAGAGGTACATTATCAATAGTAGGTTAATATAATATTACACAATTTACCCAAAGACGCCATCTTGTATCCCAAAAGGCAGACTTAAAATTTCATTTTCCACAACCTTTGAGGTAGAAGCACGAAATTTAACATAAAGCTTTATCATAAGTAGTGGTTTAAGAAAATAATAAAATGTTTTGGGCAAGTCACCATCTTGGATTCAAAATGGCCGCCCAAAAATGATTTTCGACACAGTTTGAGCTAGAGAAATGAAATTTTATTTGAAGCTGTGTCTTCACGTGTAAGTCATGACAATATAATCAAATGTTAAAAACGCCGCCATCTTGGATACAAAATGGCCGCCAAAACTATTGTTTAGAATATACAGGCTAAACACCTGGGGTTATTGAAATGCAATTGGGTGCAAAGAATATCACCTCTAGGTTATGAAAATATTACGAGATGTGTTGAAAGACGCCATTTTGGATCCAAAATGTCTGCTTAACTCATTGTTGTATAGAATACACAGCCTAAACTACAGGGATATTAAAATGAAATTTCGTATAGAGGTACATTATCAATAGTAGGTTAACATAATATTACACAATTTACCCAAAGACGCCATATTGGATCCAAAATGGTGTACGTTAAAATGCATTTTCCACACCGTTTGAGTTAGAAGCACGGAACTTGGTATGAAGGTGCATTATGACGAATAGTTTAGGAAAATATTAGAAAATGTTGAAAAAGCCACCATCTTGAATCCAAAATGGTTGTCAAACCTATTGTTGTATAGAAAAGAGACAATAAACCGTTGAAGCTACAGAGATGAAGTTTGGCATAAAGGTACATTATCGCTATTAGGTTAAGAAAATATTACATGATGTATCCAAGGACGCCATCATGAATCCAAAATCGCGGATCTAAAAATGCATTTTCGACACCGTTTGAGCTAGAGATACGAAATTTATCATATATTTGCATTACGACGAGTATTTTAGGAAAATATTACATTTTCGAAACGTCGCCATATTGGATCCGAAATGACCGTCCAAAAATCATTTTCGACACCGTTTGGGCTAGAAAAATGAAATTTTATTTGAAGACGTACCTTCAAGAGTACACGACAATATAATAAAAAGTTAAAAAGTCGCCATTTTAATCCAAAATGGCTGCCCGGAAACACATTTCCTAAATTATTAAGCCTAGACAAACGAAATTTGGTATGAAGGTGTATCATGAGGAATAGGTTAAAAAAATTGTAAAAAATACCTATGGGGGCGCAGTTCCCGTGGTGGGTGGTATAATTGTAATATGGAAGCGCAGACCGCCAGAGAGTGTCTGATTAAGATACAGGGGGGCGAAGCTCCCCAAACCCTGATGTTGGGAGCGCAGCTCCCACGATTTGGTATGAAGGTGTAGGACCATAAGTAGGTAAAGCGAAAAATCCGACATTTTGAAAAAGTCGCCATCTTGGATCTAAAATGGCCGCCAAATCCATTGTTGTATAGAATTCACAGCCTAAACGGCTGGGGCTATTGAAATAGAATTTGGTAAAAAGGTAGAATATTTACAGTAGATTACGAAAATATTACGAGATGTGTTCAAAGACCCCATCTTGGATCCAAAATGGCTGCCAAACTCATTGTTGTATAGAATACACAGCCTAAACCGCTGGGGCTACTGAAATGAAATTTGTCATGGTGGTAAAATATCGATAGTAGATAAACAAAATATTAAACAATGTATGTTAAGACGCCATCTTGGATCCAAAATGGCGGATTTATAAATCCACTTGCCACAACGATTTAGCTAGAGATACAAAATTTAGCATAAAGGTGTATCATAATTATTAGTTTAGGAAAATAAGAAAAATTTTGGGAAAGTAGTCATCTTGGATTCAAAATGATATCCCAAAAAATCAGTTTGAGCTAGAGAAATTAAATTTTATTTAAAGGTGTACCTTCACGAGTAAGTCACGACAATATAATAAAACATTAAAAAAAGTCGCCATCTTCAATTCAAAATGGCCGCCCGAAAACCCATTTTCTAAACTACTAAGGCTAGACAAACGAAATTTCGTATGAATGTGTACCATGACGAGAAGGTTACAAAAAATGGGGCAAACCTTCACTATGGGGGCGCATCAACCTGTGGGTTTGGTACAGATCGATATCAAGGGAAGCAATAACCCGCAGAGTCTGGCTATGATAAAGAGGGCGCAGCCCCCAATACCCTCAAGTTGAGGGCGCAACTTTGACCGAATAAAGTTAAAGTGAGGAGAAATTTCGATATGTTGCTGACAAAGATTGAACATTATTTAAAATAAAGAACATTTGCTACGAAACAGGTGAGTGATATACTGTAATTTAATAATTTCCAATCACGTGAAATAAATTATTTGGTGCTTTTTTCAATATTCTTGGCGATAACTGTAAATCCCGACATTTGTCAGATAGATTAGCGAATATATCAAGGAACTTTTCTAAAATATTTAAGTGTGTGCGACTGGTCTGATTCTTGGAAATATAATGTCATTACTCATTACTGGGATGTTCACATTTCACAGAAACACTTTCTCTTCGGTAGTTTCCGCCCTCTTCACTCACTTTCAATCTAGCTGCGAAGAATTGGTACAGTATTACGGTATATTATTTCATTATGTCTGGAACTTCTACATCATTCTCCTTTCTCGTTTTTCTCTTCCTAGTTCTTCATCGGAGTAGTTTAAATCTCTTTAGATTATTTTTCAAATATTTTTCTAACTTCTGGTTACCGTCCCACCAGGTTCCTCAACCACCAGAATTTGTTTTTCCCCAGCTCAAGAACTGTTCTGTTTGATTTTCTTCAAGCTGTTTTCAGTTATTTCTTACCGAACAATATTTGTGTTGTATTTTCGTACATTCTTCCTTAAGGTTTTATTTATATTTTTATATTCGATTCTAGTTATTGTATTTTCTCCCTTTCTATTTCCCTTTTTGTTCACCAAAAGCTTTGTTTCTTCCGAGATTTTACTCTCCTTTGTCATGCTACTATTTCTTTCGTTTTCTCTCTTATTATCCCGGTCAGTACATTATTTCTGCAATTGACATCTTCTTAATATTCTATCTCTTCCCGGGCGCTGACTGTGTTGATTAGTTCTGTACCGGATATCTGTTTGCTTTTCTCTAGTTTCTTTTTTCAATATAAAACGACGACTTCCTCTGATAATCTTCTCTAATCTAGTGTTTATTTCACTCTCATCTCACTACCCAACGATCACTCGAGATTTCGAAACTGTTCAGAAGATGCAAGTCTTGAGCATTTTCCCTGTTATTTGATAGAATATAATCTATTTTCTTTCCAGCTCCAT
>JAGDQP010014446.1:19381-45167 GCA_022664845.1 Lepisma saccharinum | reverse complement strand
AGATGGGTAGATGAAATCAAGCGTTTTTCAGGAGCTACATGGATGAGGATAGCAGCAGACCGAGATATGTGGAAAGAAAAGGGGCAGGCCTTCATCCAGCAGTGGATAGAAAACGGCTGAATATGATGATATATATACACAGTCCGACAAGTAAGTAATGAGACTGATTTTATTCTTACAAAACAGAGAATGAAAAATAGAAACCAATATGTGACTTCGAGAGAGTAATCCTTCATCTACGACCTGGCAACACCGCATGGTCTCGCGTGAAGCACAACGGGAAATATGACGTCAGTACCAGCAGTAAATGAAAAACCTTTGTCACGCCAGCGTCATGGAGCAGAGGGCGAATATCAAGTTCTGTTTCAAACTCGGGAAAAGTGGCACAGAAACTGTTGAGTTGATGCGGAGAGTTTATGGTGATACTTGTTTGTCTCGTGCACAGATATTTAGATGGTATGAACGTTTTAAAAGTGGTGTGGAATCGATTGACGATGAACCTCGGCCGGGTCGTCCAATTTCTGTTCGTAACGAGGAACTGATTGAAAAGGTCCGTGAACGTGTGCAAGAAGATCGTCGTGCGACTGTGAGAATGATGGAAGGTGACTTTGGTGTTAACAGGGAGACAATTCGTAAGATCTTAGTGGAAGATTTAGGCAAAAAGAAGGTCGCAGCGCGGTTTGTGCCACACCAATTATCTGATGAACAAAAACAAGCGCGTGTTGATTACGCCCGTGACATCATTGCAACTGCCCGTAGGAAGAAAAATTTCCTTCTGTCCATTGTTGCAGAAGACGAATGTTGGTGTTTTCGTTATGATCCAGCTACTAAACGTCAGAGTGCCGAATGGAAGTCTGCAGATTCTCCAAAAGGAAAGAAACTTCGTCTCCAAAAGTCAAAAGTGAAGACAATGCTCATTTGTTTCTACGACAGTAAGGGTATCATTCATCATGAATTTGTACCAGAAGGTCACACAGTTAATGATCAGTTTTATTTAGGTGTTTTGGAGCGTTTGTTGAAGAGAATACGTCGTGTTCGGCCTGAATACTCAACCCCAGGTAGCTGGTTCCTTCTCCATGACAACGCTCCAGCTCACCAAGCAGTACTTGTTGCGGAATATTTGGCCACAAAACAAGTGTGTGTGCTGAATCATCCCCCCTGCTCACCAGATATGTCTCCCTGTGACTATTTCCTGTTCCCTAAGCTGAAGTTGCCATTGAAAGGACGACTTTTCGACAGGGTTGAAGACATCCAAGCAGCTGTGACAGCGGCATTACGGGCCATACCACAAACTGAGTTGCAGAAGTCATTCTACTTCTTGTGTGATCGTGCCACTCGTTGTATTGATGCAGGAGGGATGCACTTCGAATAATAAACATGTATTATTCAATTACTTTTGTTTGTTTCGTCAGAATAAAATCAGTCTCATTACTTAATTGTCGGACTGTGTGTATATATATATATATATATTGCGACTATCCGAACGCCAATTATCCGAATCGATTTTGGACGGAAAAATAAAAATTTAAAATCAAGAAATTAACAGCGAGCGCGAGCTGGCGGGGAAGCAAGAGCGCGTGTGAGCGGGACAGCGATGTATACAGACTACTAGACGCTGTACATATTTTTTGACAACATTGTTTTCAGTAGTTTGCTTACTTTCTGGTCAATTCAGCAACAACTTACAGCAACTTAATAAAATTCTGTTTTTCAATGTATGATTTTTTTCTTTGCTTGATTCCCGATCTATATCCAATTATCCGAATGTGTGATTATCCGAATCGGCCCGATCCACAATTAATTCGGATAATCGGAATTCTATTGTAGATATATATATATATATCGTCGTCGGTATGACAAAGGAGCGTAAGCGTCAAATTTTGAAACTTTGAGATAATTCGCCTAATGACATAATATGTTAATATTTCATCTGTCAAACAGGCCTAACTCTATGTTTATTAGTTTCTTCTCTACAGAAAACATGATTGTGGCGTAAGCATGCACCACTTTCGATTTTTAATCTGACACACGGGTGTAAGGGACAGAGAGTGGTGCTTACGCCTGTTTGTCAGATTAGAAATTGAGTAGCTTATTTCCAAAACCTGCTACTTTAGTTTATGCAATGTTTACAAGAAGGGCAAACATCTCGTCATATCTTTTGTGCTCACCAATTTTATTTATTTTTTATTAATAATCATTAATCATTAGTACATTGTTGTTTAATAATTATTAAAAAAATCAATAAAATTGATGAACACAAAAAATATGACGAGTTTGTTTACCCTTCTTGTAAACATTGCAGTACTTTTGGTATTACTCCCAAGATAAAGCTTTGAGAGTGATGACGATGCAGAAGTTACACTATAAAAATGTAGTACAAAATGTTTATTATGTATATTTGTATACTCAACACATTGTTCTGAAATAACTTCGTATAATTTTGCTACAACCGTCACTTGTCCCTATCCCTTACCTATAAAGTATAAAAGTCATTATGCTTTCATCTTTCATAAAAGTGGAAATAAGCCCAGGAAATGATTTCTGAGTACGTATTTGAATTGTACGCCTCAAGAATAATGTAGTTTGACACATCACTTTTTACTGTACGTAATATTGGTTTTCAAGACGCCATTTTGGGTCCCATTTTGAATATATCTCTATGTGGATCTTAGATAATTTTTCAGTCAATTTATTTGCAATCTATGACCTTAAAATAATAAGTTTTAATCTCAATTTCTTTCAAATACATCACTAATTATTTTGGCCGCCATCTTGTTTTCGGGGCTCTTGGCTAATTTTAGACTTATTCCCACAAATATTTTCTTATTCTGCACCATAAAAGAAAGAGATTGAGATATTCTCCACACTTGTATTATCTGGTAGCCCACGGGACCTGATATTTTGACAATTGCCCGACACTATATATCCAATAGAACAGTAACGACTTGCCTGACAAACAGGTGTATCTCCGTAAACCTCCCTCCTTTTCCGCTTTTTTATGACTTATGCGCTTGATTTCAAGTCACTAAAAAACTTGTTTTGAAAGAGTAGTGCTTCTGTACAGATATAAATATTTAACTTTAAACATAGACTTAATTTCCATCATAGGACAGACGGTTAAAGACCACAGTTTTTCTTTCAAGTGCTCTCCTGTAAAAAATGCTTTTTGTCGCTTATGCCTCTTTGTCATATCGACGGTATATGATGAATATTCACATCACTATCAATTTCCAAAAATATTACCTCATTTAAGTTATTTTCGTATTAGTTAATATTATATTACTTTTTAAACATGTTCTTAACGATTTCTTTGTCAGTGATTAAACTACCCTTTCCCTCTCTTTTGTTTCAGTGTTCTTTGGAAGCTTGTTAAGACCAAATTAAGAACTTTATGGACTTCCTGCATATGAGTAGGGGTTCATTTTTTGAATACGTAATAGTATGGAAAAGGTATATGTTACATTGTGTCTAGTCTGGAAGCGGGACTTGAAGCCCGAGCCCTCGGAGCCATCACGAAACATTCCTCTGTTTAGGTCTTATTTTTGCGGCGTAGCACTACCTCTGGTGGCTATATGTGCATATTTTCATCAGTGGCGGTTCTAGAGGAAAACAAAACTGGGGTGGCCAGCTCTTAACGTTGCATGTCCATAATCTACATTCTCTTTCTTTCCCCTTTTAGCTTCCCACCATTCGTTCCAATGCGTTTTTCAGTACAAGCTCTTTTCAGACAATGACCCAACAAATGTTTCTTTGTGTGGGTGGGTGTGATACACATTAGTCATTTTTTTTAAAATTGCATATTAATTCTCCTTGGGTATATCTATGAAGGAAATGTGTACGTTTAAAACCTTTTTCAGTGTAAGAAAACAGTAATTAGTTGAAGCAAAAAATTGAACATTTTAATATTTTCATCAGTGCATGGAATTTATGGAATTTACAGAGGGAAACTTATAGTTAACTGCCAAATTTATACTGGATAAAATGACTTGATTGGATTTTACTGTACATAAAACGGCATTAAGAGTCCCTCTACACACACACACTTAAAAATCTATAAATACCACACTGGATATATTGTATAATTCAACACCAATTTAAACCTAAATAAGATAATTTTTAAAAAAAGATTTCTACTTTTTATTTGCAGGTCGGACTAGAATTTCCTATATTACTTTTATAGTAAGAAGTAAGTCGGACAACGATTAGCGTTCTGTCGTTTTCGATATAAGCTACTGGTGGTATAATTTCGAAATAATACCGCATTGCCTATAAGCAATAAATTAAATTTTTAGATGATGTGGTCTTCCCTTTGTTACAACGTTGTTGATAGTGAAGACTTCTGAAAGGTTTTAAATACTGTGTTACATAACCAAAAAACAATAAAATAACTACTTGAAACTTGTTCTAAGAAATTAAAAAATCGTTTAAAACTCGACAAAATGAAGTTTCTAACGTACACTGTGACTCCTTCCCCCACCCCATGTTCATAGAAGCAGCTTATCATGGTACACTTCATTTCATGTTCAAGAATCGATAGCATTAAACTTCTTGCAAAATAAATATTAATTATACTAAATATTTCAAGACAATTGAGGATATTAGTTTATCTTCACTGCAAAAAAACTGGGAGGGCCCAGGCCCGCCCGGCCCCGGCCTAGAACCGCCTCTGATTTGCATCCTTTGACGAGGCGTATTGTCTATCAATTATAAGAACATGTTTCCTGTGTTGGGATTCTTTTGCCTGCGGTCCTTAGTTACAAATATAAATATTTGAATAATTTCAAACAAAATTTGTTGGTACTGGGTTAGTCCCAAATATGAAATTGGGGACAATATTTTGTGTTTGTTTTGGCCTGAGTTTTGGTCCAGACTTGACTTTATGCAGCTGTTGTACTGCGATTATTATTATTAATAATAATAATAATGTTGCTATTGTTGTGTATGTATACACAGTTTTTACTTTATTTGTTGTTGGGTTGTTATAAATGATTTTTCTAATAGTAGTTGTTGTTAGTCGCTGTTGACATCTTCAACAGTCTGATGGGCTTGGAAGGACAGGCCCTACAGTTGTTTTGGTTAGTTGGATTCTTAGTCACTACATGTGATTGACCATTACGGGGTATGAACTTGTGGCTACTTGCATACGATGATCGTGATAGCCACTTCTGTATCTCTAGGTAATTTTTGGCCAAAAGTTAGTCTATTAAGAGCAGTTTGATCTGTAACAGCTTTTTAAGATGTTTGTTTTCTACGGATATCCGATAGTATTTGTGTACCTTGATGGCCTGGTCTAGTTTGTCGGACATAAATAACATGAAAGCATGTTTTGGTTATCACAATAGGCCAGTGTGGTATGGTAGTTCTCGTTGGGTAATACCCCACCTTATTTGGTTTGTTGTATAATCTTTACTAAAAATATCTTTGGCACTAGTTTGTTGTTTTAATGGGTAAATGTTTGTTCTATTTCAGCACAGCCGTGCTACAAAGTGTTTCTGGATCTTTGATAATAAGTGTGCACCCCTCATATGTACTGACTTACTAATCATTTCTATAAGGCCTATCTGATTCCACATAGGGTCCGTTTTTGGTGATTGTGGGTTTCTTGGACAGTTTTGCTACTGCTTATATGCCCCCGATAGTTGTATTCGGTTTAGATTATAAACATGGCGCACCTGCTTCTTTGAAAATGTGTTTTATTTTTTTATTTCAGTACATTGTTTTGCTTATCATTGGGCTCGATGCCATGTTTGTTTACTATACACTTCTGATATTTAAGTGCATTCGTAAATATTCGACCTTTTTGAGAGACAGTGAACAAACGCTACACTTCGGAATCCAAAATAAAGTGCCTGGAAGCATCTAAACCTAAATAATAACATATGAAAGCTAGCAGCTACTTGCTACTAGGGGTTGAGAACTACTCGTGAAACCTGGAGCGCTTTTCAACTTGAAAAGCTACATAAATGGCTCCCACTGAATATACCACACATGTCAGCCCAAATATTAGACTTTCTGGCCCCTACGCACAAGTTAAAGGAATTGCCTATTGAATTCGAGGGCTTCGGGCTTCGATCCCTAATAATCACAAAATAATAAGAACCCAAGCTGTATCTGCGGACTGCGATGGCTCCGAGGTTCTGGGCTTCAAACCCGATTGCAAGAATTAAATCATTTGACTGAGAATGAATAGTTTGAATTACCAGAAAAATATAATATTATGCGGTACCAGTTTATATGATCCTGAACATGTTTTGAATGTTCACTTTAGTTACTAATTTGTGGGTCGTGAAATAGCGAAATTTATTAATTTAATGGAATATAACAATCAATTGTAGTCAAGCACGTATCCTGGCTCTATAGCTAGCAGGGAGTAAATTAGTTTAGTGGAATAACTCCTACGTCAAAATAGCTTTTGTGTTGATGAGCAAAAACTGGGTGGTCAAGGCCTACACCAATCCATTACTACAAGACTGGTTGCTAAATCTCGGAAAGACACATTATTATTATTAATATTGTTGTTATTGATATGGGCGTGGAGATATCTTGGAAAGACATTGTCTCAGGTAGTCACCCAAGTAGGGAATGCAATCCCGACAGGATTATAGACTTGGCGGTCTTAGTGGATGGATAGCTTAGCAAAATTGCTCATTGTTTCAACAAGAATTCCCAGCAGTTTAGAATCAGCATAAATTTCAACTTGGGAGCTTTTGAAGCAAATAATAATAATAGAAAAACACTAACTGGTAAAGAAACTCTCCATAACAGGAAGGCTGAGAGCCTAAAGCCTCGGATAAAAGCCGAGTAGTTGTTTGGGTCCCATTTTACGCTGTAGGTTCTGTCTCTATATAACATCGCTAATAATAACAATACCGCTTATCCGAGTGGTTAGCGCTCGTGTCTACGGTGCACGTGGTTCCTGGTTCGATTTCCGATATGGGTTCTCAACAATTTCGGTGTTGACCCAGAATCGTGAGGACAATTGGGGAGCTTCTCATTAAGATACAAATTACATAACGCATTTGTCAATTATTTCCGTAAGGCTTTCTATGAGAACTAACTATGGAAAAGTCCAAATAAGTCTTGAGAATTTTATTTCTGATGAAGTTTTGACTGACTATTAACATCTAGCCTAGAACGGGACTGACTTTCTAGAAATATCTCGAAGTATCCAAAACATCCAGTCATAATTCACTTCAAGTGAAATATGTTTTTTAGTATGTGAAATTGATTATAATTATCTAATGTATTATTATTATTATTATTATTATTATTATTATTATTAAAAGGAACAATTGCATGTTGAAATCTCACTTCCATAATGTAAAGCAGTCAATAATACTTGTACGATGTGAGACAATTCAAACTAATGTAGTGTCCTTTTCACAAGCAATCACTTTTTGTCAAAAAGAAAAATTTGGGATTTATAGATAATTTAAACGAGTTTTCTCAATATCACTTCAATATGGCGGACGAAATATCCACTGTGTTTGTAACGTTTGGTTTACAGAAGTGGCGGTGGTTCTCTTGTCTGTGGCAATTTTGAGAACTAAGGAAAAGGGACGAAACTTGCACAGGTCCTAAATTGCACAAGTCCCAAATTCCTTCCAGAAGTCCTAAAAGACAAGAAGCCAGTTCTCTGGATTTTACAGAAGTCCTAAATTGCAGAAATCCTAAATTGCAGAAATCCTAAATTGCACAAGTCCTAAAGTTTAGGACTTGTGAAAGTTTTCTTAGGACTTCTGCAATTTAAGACTTCTGTAATTTAGGACTTAGGACAATATATATATATATATATATATATATAATTATATATATATATTGTGTGTGTGTGCGTGTCACTGTCACAGATATGGGATAAATTTGCAGATGAATCATGAAGAGGAGCAAGTTATAATCAGTTATTTATTTATTACATACTATTAGAGAACGTTCATTACACTGCAGTTTACTATTTTCTTAAGACAAGGTAAAATTAATTTATGGGTGTAAAATTTTATTAAACATCGTTTTCTGGTTAGTTACAGTTTTCTCCTTTTAGTAGCACTATTGTTTGTAATGGTAAAGCAAGATATTGCTGTGTTAACACTTTTTAATATCTCACGGCGACCATCACTTGTTTGTGTTAAATCAACACAACAAAATGTTATTGATTTCGGCGATTCAACACAATGGATGTGCTTTTAATGCTGATTCAACACAATATTAGTACTATCATAGTGCTGAATCACCGAAATCACACAACAAATGGTGTTAACAAAAAAATTGTGCTCTCCTCGGGACACCGGAAAGTGTTTAATTAACACAATCAACTTTTGCAATGTACCACATTCGCCATTTGTGGAAAGGTGGAAATTCCCAGACTGGGATAGATACTTCCGTGAAACACTTTTCCTTCCGACTTTCTAGGGGAGAACTTGCTAATAGTTTGCTGAACGATATAAAATAACCTCAAACATAAAATAAAATTGAAGTCATCATAATTTTCAAGTTATTGGAATCTGAACTCAGAACACAGTACAAAATTGTTGACAGTAACTTCTCAGTAACGCCAGACACTAACACATCCAGTATTTTTTGAATAATCAGGATCATTAAATGCATGGCATGTTAGAGTTCGCTGCTCATTACAATAGAAATTAATGTAGTGCGATCAATGACTATTACATAATTTGAAGTCACTAAAAGCGAGATGGCATAACGTTATCAGACAAAGAAAACTTTCAATAATTCAGACAAATTTAAAACGGTGAGTAATAGCACTTTTATTAAATTCTGTGTTGGATGTCGGAGATTACAGAAATAGCACATTTTAACAAACATTAATAGATAATTTATGTGTAAGAATTCCTATCGACGAAAAGCATTGCTAGGTAAAGTTCTGTTCTGCATTCTACCAGCATCATCCATTCGGTTTGAGCCAAAATTATGTAAAGACCTTTAAAAAATTCAAATTCAGATTCGCTTTGAGAGCCCTTGGTAATCAGGCTCAATTTTTAAAAGATAATGGACAAATCACAATAAGAATGACATTTTAGAAAATGGTTTGGATAATTCTTAAGAATATCTATCAAATTAAGTAATCCATAATTTGGAAATATTTGCTATTGATAAGAAATTTGAAATCCTGGGCTATGCCGGCTTAAGTTAGTGACCTTCAAATATCTCGGCTAAAAAAATTAGCTTCAAAATGAAATAGTTCATTTCGTTAATGACAGATGAATCGCTTTACAAAATATCAGTGTTTTTCTTGATTTGTTCGGTATTTTTAAAAACTAAAAATTAAAATTATTTATAAAGAATGTGTATCTTATGATTGGCCTACTCGTGCATTTTAAACTTGTATATAAATGCGCGTATGTGTGTGTGTGTGTGAAAGCGAGAGAGAGAGACGCCGTTTTCATTGACTTTCTAGAGGAACTGCTTCAACTTCATAAAACAGAGTACGTTCACAATAAATAACACTCACAAAATAGTACAACAATAGCATTCGTATTTTTACTTTCGATGTTTTAACATAGTTTGTTTGGTGGACACAAATTGCGTATTTGTGATTACATACATTGAAATAATTGTGGTTGAGGAAATGTAACGGGAGAATCTCAAATAGCTTCTTATGGATTGCATGCAGTAAAAAGCACAAAAACATACATCAAATATATGAAAATAGAATAGTATTTGGTATAAAACCTGAAATCAAAGGGGGCAAGTGCCTCCCCCTTGCCTCTCCGTGCCGACGCCCTTGTTCATATGTTAGCCTCTTATGTATTAATATCTACATGGAATCCCATTGGGGAAATCTAACCAACAATATTATTTTCCAGTGCGAAGTTAAAATTATTCAATGATCATGAAGATATATCACTCAAAACATTTTACAATATCGATAACATAATGTAAAATAAAATCTTAAACTATTAAAATACTTACATTCAAATACTTCGGCACGGTCATTTATTTTAAACTTGGAACACGTAATCAATTCTACATATTTGTCCCAACTCCCAAGTGAAGAAGGAATTTTGGCATGCAATATGCCGCTCTGTTTTCTTTTCAACATGGCAGCAGCGCGCAACCGAACGGAGAGTCAAGTGACCATCTGGTCCTCCGTTGCTCCGTTCACTTCAACGCTCCGTCGAAGGGGGAATTCGGATAACCATCGACGGTGCATCCGACGGAGCAAGGGTACGGAACGGAGCATAAAGTGCCAATTCGGAAAGGGGGACAGCAACTATATTCATTACAGAATGGCGTTATTCTCGGAAGTGCGGACATTTATCTAATTATTTTAAAAGGAAAGCGTAAATACAAAAGTTTTTGTTTGCAGAGTTAAGGGATTCCGAGATATGAGAATCGTATTTTAAAAAAAAAAAAAACTGCAACCCTATTTCACCCGTTTCGAAGCCGAATTTTCAAAAATCCTTCCTTAATGGTGATACCTTACGTCATAAAACCTATGTACTATATAAATTTCAAGTTTCTACGCAACAAGCCAAATGCTGACCTCGGCGATGGCCCGACCTAGTAGTATTCGAGGAATAGTCGGCGCGATTCATAAGTGGTGTTTGGTCGTCGGACCATCTTCCGGGCCGCCCCTTCGAGGTCGGCATAGAGGCGTAACCCCGCCCAAAACCCTCCCGTCGACGTCGGCTCACCTTCGCCGACCAAATGTCGACGTCTCCTGGCTTGCTGGGTAACTTAAACCATTTGGGCTGGGCGTTCACATGTCAGTCAGCCAGTACTACTGTTTATAATATATTATATACATATATATAATGATACTTACCTCTAACTCTTTTCCCTTTTTCTACGTCACGGCAACCCAAGATTACTTTGGCTCCTCTTCTTGCCAAATCCAGAGCAGTCGACTTCCCTATACCTGTAAAAGTGAAACAAATGATTTACAGTGTGCGTTTTCATTAACTTAATTTGAGGGCTGTCAGCAAAGTGCATTTTATTTATCTATTAAAAAAAAAAGCTTTTTGTATATATTAAAGTTTCTATTGAATTTAATTGGTTCTAATGATTCTATTATAATTATATTGAAGCTAACTATTCAATGCGAAGAAAAAATTCCACTGAGTTGACAAATTACACATCCATTTAAGGCTCAATGGAAGTGATTTTTTCGACCTTTTTCATTTTACGTCAATTATTCAAAATTCATTGCAGATAAACAAAATTTAACTTTCACAGACCAAAGTTCATTTCGTCCTTCAATAATTTCGTCCTTAATTAAATGCTAGTAGTAACTGCAGGATTGTGTGCAGACACTTTTGGGACAGAATAATGTCCCAAAAGCGTCGGCACACAATCCTGAAGTTATTACTAACGTTTCCTTAAAGCTAACTGAACTCATTATTGAAGGGCGAAACGAACTTTGGTCCGTGAAAGTTAAATTTTGTTTACCTGCAATGAATTTTGAATAATTGACGTAAAATGAAAAAGGCCGGAAAACCCACTGCGATTTAGCCCTAATTGCATCAGGTATATTTTACATGTATACTCGTACGACTTCTAGAAATTACGATCTGATATATAATTTTAGGTTCCTTCATAGCTACAAACAATTCAGCGCTGCGATTTTAGCGGCAATCGCGAAGGATCTGTCCCTCCATAACATTTCAGCCACACAAGCATCCATTTTTACAAAAGAGGTTTACAGCACTGACACTTAGGTCGGGCAAACCAGTGGTGTAACATTAACATCTGTACGACTTGCAAACAGGCGGGCCTGAGGTTTTAGTTGGGGCTGCTTTTATCCTCATCGAAATATCCTTTACGTAGCTATGAACAGCCTTCTCTGTGAATATGTCAAAACTGAATGTTCCTTCCGGCTTGGCTTCATACAATCATTAGATTAGTCGTGCAAACAAAAACTCACCCTGAGAGCCATCTTAATGCATGGACACAGTGGGCAATTGCCAGGGGCCGCGAACTCGACACAAGCCGGGGGGTCAGGCCTGTTTTAGGTCAATTCCTCGTAAGCAATGACCATTTTGAAATGGTGACAGGTAAAATATGATTGGGATATCAGAATCAGTACAAGTAGACCACAGAAAGATCGTGTGACGTACACTTTGCATTATTTGTGACGTTTTGTAGTGTTCACGTTTCTCATCTGAATGCCATCTATGGTTTAGTAAATAACTAGTACATAGCAACAAGTTTAACGGCTTTGTGACTACTTCGCAAGTGCAACTGGCACTTGATGTATTGTTGAGTTACTCTCCACAGTGGTACCAACGTACCGCCATCCTAATAATTTGTTTCACTGTTACAATTTTTTTCTTTTTTTTATAGTCCTAAGCAGGAGACACTGTATTTTAGGTCGTATTGTTTAGTGCAATAAATTTTTCATTAACTAAGAGTGTCCTAAACTGATGAATCTTGTGCTAGGAAGAATGCAGACATTAAGTTCATTCCTGTCTTTTTTCGTGAAACGCAAAATCTAGCAGACGCTGCTGTGTGTTTCTTGAAGGGAAACAAAATTCCGCTATTAAGCAGTCACAGTCTTATAATAATGCTTCAAATATCGACGGAATGCACGAATCTGTCAACTGAATGAGTTTCGCTATCTGTTTTCTCTGTTGCATAAGACCTGAACTCGGTGGGAGTTAAAGCCTCGGGTTCTGCACATCATTGGAATCTTTTGGCATCATCTTTAGAAGATCATGTTCTGATCAAGCGTTTGCCTGACACGAACATGGCTGTCACATTTTGAATCTGTGCTTCCTCTGCTTAAAGATTAAGGGAAAGTAAAAAAACGAAAAAAAAAAACTTACTGGATTTTGTATCAACTGACGCTTACGAGAAATTGAATATAAGGATCAATTCAGTTGTGATACGCACGTGCCGCAAATGGCGTATGGGGGATGGGGAGATAACGTTCCACATATTCTCCATCTACACTCAAAAAAAAAAATATTGGTGTTTATTGCCACCCCAAATGTGTAATAGAACACCTCTACCTGTACACCAATTACATTACTAGGTAACACCAATTCTAGTGTTAGTTAACACCATCCGGGGTATCCAACACCGTTTCTGATGTTGACAAACACCTCTACCGGTATTCAGAAACACCGTTAGGAATGTTAATAAACACCATTGAAGGTGTTCCCTAACACTTCTAGCGGTGCGCTTTAACACTCCTAACGGTGTTTCTGAACACCGGTAGAGGTGTTTGTCAACATCAGAAACGGTGTTGGACCCCGAATGGTGTTAACCAACACTAGAATTGGTGTTACCCAGCACTGGAATTGGTGTACAGGTAGAGGTGTTCTATCACACCTTTTGGGGTGGCAATGAACACCAATATTTTTTTTGAGTGTACGGAACGACGTGAGGTGTGTTGGTGAAGTCCCACACTCGACCGCATTTGCCACCACCCTCCAGGTCCCAGGAGTATCAAGGAGCGCCCATTTTTTCGTCTTGAAATATGGTTTATCAGAGAACGTAATTTTAATTATTTAACAAAAACAAATTAACCATTGTCTTTTACATTTTATATTGTTGCTCCATTGTATTATTCAAGGTGCTATCCCAGCATTTGCCTAAAGTGATTGAGGAAACCAGGGAAATCCTTCGTCAGCATACTCAACACCAGGAATCGATTCCAAGATATCCTGTTTACATGGCAAACACGAAAAACGAATGTTCTGCCCCGTTGGTCAATTTTAAATATTAACATTGAAAATTCTGTAATCTTACTTTGTGGAACGGCGACACTGAAATTTCAGTCTAAAGGTTTGAGAATCCGTGCACTAAAAAACAGCGTAAACAGTCTGCTATAAACCATCAACCAATATCTTACGTTGCACGATCTTTTAATGGTCTACTTGGAGAAAGTTGATTCTGAAATCCTAATCATATTTTACCAGTTATCACTTAACATTTGCCATTGTTGATAACTGTGAGAAGGATGTCAATACTTTTCCAAATTGATTATAATATGATCAAATTAAGAGTTTAGAAAAGACAATGTTTGTGAGAAGTATTTAGATTAGCATGGGGCTCTAGGCTCGTATGGGTTTAGAGGCCCAGGTGACTTCTCCTTGTGCCCATGCACAAGAACGCTCCGTCCTTCTCCGTAGAGAAACGCTTAATTCCAGCTACTTGGGAATTTAGATATAAATAGTAGGGACAAGACTCCCCGACAACTTTCTTTTGTTCCTGCACGTACACTATGCCTACTTTTCGAACGATACCTCATGGATGTTATGAGATACGTTTTTAGCATTGGCTGGCAACACTGGCAACGGAGTTCCAGGGAAGCGATAAAAATCCATAGTATGTTCCTGTTGAGTCATACAATGTTTATGTCAAATTTGGCGCAGCTAGATATAACTGAATGGAAGCAATTTAAACACTTCATTTTTTTTAGAAAATGGGCTTGCAACGCTGAACCACTGCACCAAGGAAGACGGTTCCAGGCACTCTGAGCTCTTACTTAGTCTAGCTAAGACTTTCGAACGCCATCCCATGCATGATTCTACACGTTATGGTTCATGAGATATACTTTTGGCATGGTTTCTCAACACTGATAACGAGGTTCCTGGGTAGCGGGAATGCCCGCAGTATGTTCCGATTGCGTCAAACAATATTTATGCCAAGTTTGGTGCTGCTATAACTAATATAATGGAAGCTATTTAAAAAATAATAATTTTAGAGAAAATGGACTAGGAATGCTGCTAAGTGGGTTGCTTGACAACATAAGCCTGTCAGTGTTTTTGTATTGTTTCAAATAATATTTATGCCAAGTTTGGCTCAGTTACGTCTAACTGAATGGATGCAATCTGAATAAATGATTTCTGAGATTTTTTTAAAAAAATGAGCTGGCAACGCTGAACCACTGCACTAATCAGGATGATTCTGGTGTCCTTGAGTTAATTTAGTCAAGACTTTTCCAACGTCATCTCAAGCATCCATCTACACCTTGTAGTTCCTGAGATTTAATTTCTGGACATAGACGGACAGAATAAGCAGGATTGTAAGATTCCTTTAGTCATATCTTTGCTATCAACGGACCTAAAAGTCATAAACAAAAATTACTTTATAGAATCGGTGGAACTAACTTTTAAATAATGTATTATCTAAATGTTAAAGTAACTTATTAATACGTAGTCTAGTCCCTGACAGTGCCAAAATTCTCACAAACATTGTCATATCCGCTAGCTTTGTGTTTGCTCAGGGTTTCTTTCAGAGAAACCTCTCCGTAGAGCAGTTGTACAGTTCCGAAGGTACTTTTGAAGGCTCCGGGAAATTTGAAACCAGGGGCGGACTTGGCCCGGCCAGAAACACGTTAATTTCCAGGTGCCCTCCCTCACCCGCGCCGGTCCTTTTGTCTTGGAAGCGTAATGTTACCCAATAAAGAAGACCATTTACTCAACTTTTGGTACTACTTGTGGCCTTAGGGTCTTATCGGGAGTCTAAAATTAGCAATTTTCACACACAATACTTATACATGGAGGTAGTGTTAGTGTTATAATCTCAGCAGCCTATTGTGCCTTACAAATCGCTAGAAGGAGCCTGTAATGTTTAATGATAAATGCACAAGGCTTTAACAGATTCATATTCTCTTAAGGTGCAATATTTACGTTATTAGGACTTTGTATTTTGAGACCTATCAGTATCCTGAAGGTCTTTACAAGTTTTGAGGGCCCACTACCATGAACGGTATGCCCTTGAAAGGTGTATTTGGAACCCACGCTCCACAACACCCACTAGCACTAGAGCTCTTTCGTTTTCCGGGTAGGGCCATTTTTTTTCCAGTCCATTCCTATTTCAAACTATGTTCCGTATGCTATTACGAGTGGTGTAACTAGAATTTTCGGCCCCTCTAGCAAGAAACCTTGTCCTATTATCATCTCTCACATGCAATTTAAGCCCAGTGATTTATCCACACACTTCTAAGACCCTAGACCCTCAACACCCCCCTTTTGGGGGTGTAATATTTCAAATAGTGTTTTCATACTTGTTCTAAAAATTTAAAAATTAAATTTATTACACGAATGATCCATAACATTCCACATATGCTCAATGAGTGACGATTCAAAACCACATGTGCATTCAATCTCGGAGAAGCTGGAAGAATTTTTCACCCTAGTAAAACAGTCAACATCTGTAATCCCGTTACAATTCAAAGAGCCCTCTGTAAAATGCCTTCACTTTACCCACTTTTATTATCATAAACTCGCTGAAAGCAAATGACAATTCGGACTTCGGAGGTTCCTTCGACGTTCACTAACTTCTTTTGCCCTCTCTCGGCCTCTCCATGGAAGCGATTAATTTTGCAATACGTTGTCAATCGTCGCCCTGCAAATATATTCATCTGAACCAGGAAAAGAGAAGATGTGACTGTGAGTGATAAGATTGTGAGAGAAAGAGAGAGATAACAGGATATAATGCTGCTAGCTGCCAAAATGCCACGACTGCGGTGTACATAAAGAATTTTATGACCGCGTAAGTTTGGTGGTTGCAGAAGTTGAAGAGCCTTTCCCTAGACTGGAAATAATGAATGGAAAGAATGGAAGTTGAATGAACAAACGTAGCTGAATTTTATCCCGAAAAACACAACCCAGTCGGTGTCATAATAGAGTGCTTTTCCCATTGCCAAAGGCACTTTAGGCAGGAGGGATGAGTATCAAATGGAAAAGAAGGCACATTTTTTCCCTTCGTATTCCTTTTATATTCCACCATTCAGAAGTTCATTCAAAATCATTTATTGGTCTTAAATACGCATTTTTTCTCACAAGAACGAAGCGCCAAGTATGTCGCTAAATACAATAAACTCTCTTTTTGTTGTTCGTTTCCGACAACAATAGTGAACATTTTGCGAAGTCTTTATCCTCGACACAGGCTGAGCGTCGTCAGGATAGGGAAACGGGTGAACGAACATTGTCGGCGGGACCCGCTCCTGTGATCTGGATGAATAATACGGCTTTGTACGAGTCTCGCCAAGTCCTTTCCAATTACACCTGAGATGCCTTCATAGCTCTAATAGTTCCTGAGTTAAAAGGTTGCCCCCGTAACTTGGAACCCTCCCCTGAGATCTGGATTAATAATATGGGCTTGAGCTCGTCTCGGCGAGCCCTTTCCAACAACAGCGCAGCTACCTTCCTAGGCCTAGTAGTTCCCGAGTTGAAAGTAATCGACAGACAGACGCACCAAACGAAACTTCGGGGTGGTCGAGCGAGAGGCTAGAGCACTCGCTTTTCTTCGTCATGGGCTCAAATCCCGCCGGGGTCCACTGAACGCAGTAGACTTTCGGTGTACACTTTACCGAAAAGCGTAGATCCTGTCCTAAGAAGCTCACTAGCTCGTTTAGGACGTTAATAACAATTCACTCATGGACGTAGCGGTTCTATAAGGCTTCACAGCCCTTGCACCAGAAGCCTAAAAGAAAATCAATCACTACTCCTTCCGTTACCCTAGTAGAATCATGAGACAAGAAATTTGAATATGCATGTCACGAGCTTTCAAATTTGATTGAAACAATTCATATAAATGAAGTGTCTAAATACAGGTTGTTGCAAAATAACACTGAGAAACTTGCAAGGATAATAGTACATAAAAAATAATTTAAGAGAAAGTCCAAGTAATCGAGGTGGAAATTTAGGCGCATTAGGAGCTCTAGTCGGCCGAAGGCATAAGGAAATTAGCAGTAGAGCTTCATATTTCCAATACCATTAATAATAGAGCGTACTCGACGTGATACCGTCGAAGACTTCAGACCTGCGCTTTGCAAAATTAAACAATGGATGCTCAAGAGATTCCCCCAATAAAGTAGAAGATTCATTATTTTTTTTATTATTTAAAGGTTTATCTTCCATCCCTGTCTCATACCTATCTTAGCTACATTTCAGATCGGGTATTTAGGGAATATCTGGGTATCTCCTACTTCCTCAGGAAAATCCCCTGTCCAACCATTGCACAATTTTGATATATGTGATTTTTTTAATAGAACAGATTTAAATAGGGTTTCCTATTCGTGCCGGAATTCCGGGACCGTACCGTAATCGAGATCTGCGTCCCAGTGTCCCGAAAATAGTTCTCGGTACGTATAAATGTCCCAGTTTGCATCGAAGAATAGAGGAAAGGGAAAAATTATCGTTTCCTTTCTTTTCACATGATTATATTCACTTTCATTTATGAGTATAGCAGCTCAGAAAATGTAAAAGAAATGAATACATAGAACAAAGATTTAATTCAAGTTCACTATTCAACTGCTTTAAATTGAATGAAACATCTATTTTATTGGGCCAGGGACAAAGCGTTTTGTTGCTCAATGGTTATTGCTGTCGGTATTACCCTTTATTTCCATCTGTCTCCTGTTTCAGATATATTTGAACCACCGATTGAATTGCTTGGTAATTTTCCGCTGATCTTAACAACCCTAAGAAAAAGTATACTTTGTTTAATAAATCAGCAAGGTAACAAAGGGAAATGTTTAAAAATTTACATAAAATAAAAACTTATGAGGTAGATCTTTTTGTATTATTGATTAAAGTTTCTTTTTAACTTTTCCTTCCTTTTATGCAACAATGGGCACATGTTCGTGTTACCACTTCGACCAGGGAATATATTACGGGTTCGTACGGTGAAATTGTCTAATGTTATTGAATAAATAGTAAGTACTAACACAGGATGGGTTCAAGGTATCACAATCTTGGTTAAATAGGTACACCACACTTGCAATGATGAATAATCTACTCAAGTAACACCAACAAAAAGAACCACATCAATCTTGGAGAAAGGAATGAATAATAAAACTAGAAAACTTCCTAGAACCTTATGTGAACTGATACTTCTAAATGATTGTATCTTAAACACCTGGACTATTGATGAAAAGAACTTATTTATTATAACTAAAAATTATACACAAGATAAGTAATTTTCCAAAATAATTAATAACAATCGCAGACGTATGTTGCTTTGTCAATAGAGAAGTTTATGTCCACTATAGAAATATCAAACCACAATAATATCTATAAAAATTATTGCTAAAATGTCTTTGGTTGAATATTATTGATAAATATATATATATATATAAAAGACTTACGGTATTTCCAACAAATATCAGTTTATTATTAATTATCCGTAAGCTTCAAACACTAGAGTTACCAATTCTGAGGAAACTTACACAAAAACAAGCAAAAATAATCTTAAATGCGTAGAGAACACCTTTTCAAATGACAGAGTCAAATAATCTTTAGCTTTTTTACACTAAAGGTGTATTATCAGACCAACTCTTCGCAATAGAACACGTATTTATTCTATATTTAACAAAATGTTACGTTAAAATACTTTATGACTTAGTAACAGTATAAATCATATGTATTGCTTTCAATATAAGGTGAAAAAATAAGTTTTTTAGAAATTTCTAGGTGTTTATACTTATAAATATACGAGTAACACCTTAGAACAGTGTAATCTAATGTCTTCTATTGATAAATATTTAGAACACTTCCAAACCTCACGATACAAGCTTGCAATAACGTGAAAATATGATTTTTCACAATATTACCAACAAAGGTACCCCCATACTACTTATGAGTTACGACCATAACAGTACTTTACATATCAATATGGTAATAAACAATTTATTCATACACCAATACACTCTAATTAAACCAATATTTAATACTAAATTACACGTACCTTATGATGACTCTCCAACACCTATCAAACTGGATCAAAACAAATCAACACTTAGCCACTTGATCTGAAAATACTTTGAAGACCGAAAAGTCTCTAACGATGTAAGAAAACCGACTATTCTTGTCGACACGATCGCGTGCGCACGGATCGAAAGATATTGTGGTGGAAGAAATACTATTCGAAAAACTTCCCACGACTGAGAACAAAATGAAAATCAAAATTCTACACCCCTAGCCTGAGCAATATCACACCGCAACGCAACTCCAATGAATTTTAACGAAGAAAATCCTATCCGATTCTGAACATCAAAATAACGAAATTAAGATAGCAACAAAATCTATCAAAATGTTCATGGAAGGAAATTAATATCATACGGGTACAGGTATAAAAAAAATAATGTTTATAATTTTAATTACAAAATTTGTAGTCCTTTCTACTCGTTCAATCACAGGGATGACACAAAAATCTTCTTCCGTGGTATGTCCGCTTCTTTATTATGCTCCTCCCCTGACCGATTCTGGATCCCCTTCCAAACTTTAGGTAAGCAACAACCTTCCTTTCAACATGTTAGAGGGTAAGTATCCAATACACTTCTTCGATTGAAGGATAAGTATATATTGTTTTTCCCGCGCCGCTCCACCGAATTATATTTCTGTACAAAACTGGACTCGATATTATCCAACGCAACTGGATTCCAAAATATGACGTAACTGGAACTTCAGTATGAAACCAATACTATCTTCAAAAACAAACGCTGTAACATTTATCACGAAGATGAGAAGTTCATAGAAATTGATGATTTTTCAGTTCTTCACCAATATTTAAAACACAATCGTTTTCTTTGCAGCCCGTAAAGAAAATCGTAAAATTTATCAACGAGACAATATTAATACGACACTGCTTGTTTTACTTGTCATTCGAAGATAACAGCCTTTCTTTATTTATGCTAATTCGCGTCTTTCGAAATCCCATATAAAATTCCTTGAAATACTTTTACTCTGTTGTCATAAATAACATCAGCGCTGTTTTTAGTAAATTCTGTCTCGAATTAGTAACACTGTAAATCATGTGATATCGTCTCTGCTTGATGACGTAACACCACTACACACAAGTGTTTGTCTACATTTTTTCTCCCAGAAAAAATGAAGAAAAAATGAAAACGAACAGTCTAATCGCCTCGCAACAATCGCTCTCGCTCTGCGTAATTGTTGTTGTTAGGAAGCATGAAACCACTGACAACTTATAGAAACGATGATTAAACAACAAAAACTGGGATAATGTTCTTTGCAAAACGAATGCAGTTATTTATAGTGTAAATATTTCTTTCAAATTATTAATAGACATGAAGACAAATCTTCTGGCGTTGTGCGTACAGTTTACAAGTATGATATTTTCGTCCATAAGAGGCTATGTGAAATTAACATATCAAAAGTGGTACTCACCCGGACTGTCCATGGTATATTTCACTCGCACGTTGAACTAATATAGAAATTCTCTTTCTCACCAATATTTAATAAATCTGGAATCTCCTTCCTGGTCTCCAGGTTTAAGGCAAGGTTATCCATAATGTCCAATGCAGGAACCACGACCACTATATCCAGCTCAGCAAATACTTCTTAACTTGATATTTTCACTCAGCACTCACACTAATATAAAAGATGGACGAATATGTGTCCCAACCGCGATAATGGGATGAAACTTTCATAATTTAATCACCACTTATAATATACAGCGCAGATTGAAGTATCGTGTGCGTCCCTCCGCTACGATATCTTGTTACGTTCAAACTATCCATCCGAAAAAATGTAGCCAACCTCATAACTGAAAGTTGCCTAACCAAGCACTTATTCAGATGATAGATTTTTTTTTTTTTTTTTACTGATCCATCACAAATATTTTAACAAGTTTAAAAGTAGTATCACTGTCACTGTGATTACTTACGTCCAGTCGAATTTTGAACATAAAATTGACATAATTTTTAACACAACAAAGTAAATTAAGTGTTTAACGTTTTTTTTTTTTATTTTGCACATTTCAAAGAGTCTCGTAAATTGGTAGCGTCCCGGATTTTCACTTTTGAAATATAGCAACCGTAGGTTTGAAGTACTTTAGGGTATCATGACGCCTCAATTCTTCTGCTAGTTGTATTGGAAATATCAAGCTCTAGAGCTCATTTTCCCACGCTTTTGAAAGTCTATATCGCTGAAATGAAGCATTTATCATTTTTTTAATTTTCATGTCAGGAATCCCGTGAAATAGTTTGTTTTGTTTGTGTTATTTTGCAACACCCTGTATATAACGAAGGGAAGTCGTAACTTCAAATTTTACACGAGAAGATGAAACAAAATGCTCCTGCACAAAGTTATTTCCAGCAGAGTGGTCCCCGAAGTGACAATAAAAATAAATATGGAACAATATGTAACGGAAAAATCATATCAGTTACAACTAAAAAGAAATCTCGTAAGTGTAAAAATACTTGTCTTACGAAAAATTTAATTTGATAGAAAATAAATATAACCATATTGGCATAGTTTTGTAACTTCTTTCTGGATTTCGGTCACATCGCCTCTTCGGGTGAAATCTGTTGCTAAACGGAGTCCAAATTTAATCCATTGTTGAGCTTTTTTCTCAGCAGGAAATAATTGAACTTCTAGTGTCTAGTCCATTGGCAAATATGAAAAACAAGACACGAAGAGTAAGCTACTCATATATGTAAGTGATTTTGAATGTCTGTTAGAATCAGAGCTTAATTTCTGGGGAAACTAGAGAGCGCAGGGGTGGATTTTGACCCTGTACTGGCCTCGCCGGGGTAGGTCAAAACTTTCTAAACGTATAGCGGAACAAAGCATAATAATAATAATAATAATAATAATTATCCTGTAATGACCCGTTATACTGCCCCAAAAAGTACCCCTTCGGAGCAGAGGGCCAGGCTAAGAAATGAAACCGAAATCCACCCCTGTGTATACTTCCTGTTTTCTATTGAACACGTAACGTTTAAGTAACGTTACTTCCCGTCCATTGGTTGTATAGAATTTTTTATACAAATTTATAGTTCTACATTTTACATTAATCTTTACATGCCGAACCGTTGTTTACATTAATAACATCTTTCCATGATTAACGTTCACCAAGATCATTTTAGCAATGTAAACGATATTTACCGTTAACGCGGGTTTCAAATTTAACCAGCGTCAACTTACGACGGTTATGTTCTTAGCTTAGTTATCTAAACGCAAGATGGCCGTTAAGCGCATCTCACTTGGCGAGTTTACTTCTTTCTTTATCGAAATATATAGTATCCTAGTGGTGCGTATCGCTTTCAAAGTATAAAAGAATGATGGCAGAACGAATCTACAAACGATTACGCTACAATCAATTAATTTGTGTTCATTATTTTATAATTTAAACCTCTGCCGTGTAACCTTAGAGTATGGAAAAAGGAGATTGCTTACTCTAAGCGTGTAACCGGTTTCTTTATTGACAATGGCAGTAACCAAGTAAAGTTCCGTAGTCTAAACGGAGTTATTTCACCCATGATTTATACCACCGTAACAATCTTAGTAATGTAAACAAGGCATTAGACCCACATCCAAACTTTTCCCAAACCGTAGGTCTGAGACGGCATGGTCTGCGTAAAGATTTTCTTCGCAATATTTGTAACGATTCAAGCAGCATATCTTCGCAGGACGCCCCTTAAAAGTATTTTACGCTGAATAGTTCAGATTGTTGTCAACTTACCTGCTGAGCCTCCAGTTATTAGGACTGTTTTTCCGTCCAGCCTGCTGTCACTGGCATACTTAATGGTCATGAAGAGTGACTTGCATAGTTCAGCTACCATATACCATGTAAAAGCCATGGAAATCACCACATTATGTAGCCACTCATACATGTTTCTAGTTGAGTCTGGAAATATGAAGAAAACACAAGATTTATAGATTGTGGCAGCTAAACCTCGAAAACAAAACCTTATCCATGTTATTGATTACCTCTAGAAACAGCAACACAGGTAGCACAGAAGAATCAGCCAAACTTTAGGGTGATGAACAAATACGAGCAGAGACATAAAGAACGAGTAACGGGTCATAATTTAAGGAACGCCAGTATTAAAGGCCCGCATGATCTACTGATAATCATAATCTTGAATATATCTAGGTCAAGACGTTGAATTACGAAAATACAAAAACAGTCACTAAGAGTCCATCAACCCGATTATACAACCAGTGTGTAAATAAATTACAATAGCGATGCATAAACAAATAGAATGTAACAGACATTAGCAAACACAAATTTGCAATTCTTAAATAACTTGTATACGATGTAAATGTCGTCCTAAGTGACTCGACTTCCCGATTAGGAAAGATGAAACAGATCCCGGGAATATTCCGTGCAAGTCTGCCTGTTTGCGGGTCACCCGGAATTAAGACCGCTTGCTAAGGAGTATTCCTCCTCACAAAAAGGCCTGGTAGAATACTGAAAATATCTGAGATCGAAAAAGAGCGTTATAGTGTACATCTATAATTGAATCGTCAGTTTGAAGAAGGAAACAAATCCAAAAAGCTGTTTTGTGGGAAATTAACAAAGACTGTATAATATGTTTATTATTTATTGAAAGGAAACAATATTGCTACTGAATATTCAAAACGGTCTTCTGATACTTTCGTACTGCTCAGACAGTTTACAAGTATTGTATTTTTTTTCTGTAGAATTAAAAAAAGTTAGTGGATTTGTTTCCTTCTTCAAACTTATGGAAAAACGTCTGCACATTTTTAAGTGCTGAGACATAAGAATGGAAAAATCGACCAGAAAATGAAGAAAAGCGTAATAGAAACCTTCAAATGAATGTTATTTACAAGAAATGTATTCACAATGAACTCGAAAGTTACAACTAAGTAATAAATTCAATTTTTTTTTTCGTCTCCCCACTGACAGAAATTTCGCCCTACAAATGTGCAAAACTGCTTTTATTCCGTAACAGTGATAGCAATAGTTGCTATACGTAAATATCTGTTAACAATAGCAGTTAAAAATATCAGTTTATGAAAACGTATCTAAATGCGAGTTAGTTATTCCCGTCTGTGAAAAAGAAGTTTAAAACAATATTTTAGATTAACTTACTTACCTGTATCCTGTTACGTGTGCAGTAGAGATATGGACGAAGGTAGTTTAGTTCCTACCATAACTGTTATAAAACTATTCTATGTAATTATCGGAGCTTGGATTTACTGGTGGAGAAGAAACAGTACATCAAAACACAATTAAATCAGGAAAGTGGGTAGGGGGAAGCGTAATTGTTTCATGCTGAATTAGTATAATAACTTGCGACTAGCGACAGGAAGGCATGATTTTATTTTATCAGCTCTTCTCGCAAGGCTGGGCAGCCATATTGCAACTCACTTGGAAACACTTCCGGTAGGAATAGCCCACTCTCGCTTATTCTGAACGATAAGTAACAGCGAGAAGCGCTCAACCCGGCAGCTGCAGTTTGGTCTTGTGGTCAAGACGTCGGAAAGCTAATCTAAAGATTCAGGGTTCAAACCCTAGCCTTGATTCCTGACATATTTTTTTTAAGAAAATTATTTTTTCGGTTTTTATGTAAATACACGAAAGGAAATTTAATAAAAGTTGTGATTTACAATTTTAAAAGATGTCACTAAAAACTAGGATGTATATAAACCCACCAGGACAGAATGCACACCGAGCGATAGCGAGGTGTGCAACGGGGGGAGGGTGCGTCCGAAGGGAGCTGGGCGGCGTTAGCCGCGGGGGAGCGCAGCCCCCTGTTAGCGGTGGGCATACCCAAAAGTGCTGTTACTCAAAAGTTCTGTTTAGGCAAAAGTTCTGTGCCGTACAGGACGTGTTTTCAAGTGTGCTCAGGAAGTTGCCAAAATGGCTGCTCAGCCCTGCGCGTCGAGCTGAAAAAAAAAAATCTTGCGACAGGAAGAGCTGAGCCATCCTCGCGCATGCGCATTACTCCTTAACAGTAAATAGTACTTCCAAGCAACTACATCCAGTTGGTAATTTAGCGTATTGATAGCATGTTCGAAAGCTAATGCAAGTAACCGTGGATCGAAACCTGGTGTAGCTTTTTTTTTCTTAATGAAAATAGCGTTTCTCTTTATATATA
>JAGDQP010014446.1:0-18981 GCA_022664845.1 Lepisma saccharinum | reverse complement strand
ATATATAAACGAATTAGAAAATTTAATAAGATTAGTGAATAAACGCATGTGAAGGTTAGATAAGTCAGGTACGGTATTTTATTATTGCACGCACGATTAACTCGTGTTTTCACAATGCGTTCTTCCTGTCGCTAGTCACAAGTGCCCTGTAGTAGTGTCTCAAATACAAGGAACTCCTATTACGGCGGGATCATTCTCGCAGAGGCGCATCACTCCTTCACCGTAAATGAGACTGACAAGCAGACAGTTTCCAATTATCAATTTAGTGGATTGGTAGCATGTCGGAAAGCTAATACGGAGAACCCAAGATCAAATCATAGTGTGATTTTCTTTGTCTTTTTTAAAGAAAAAAAAAGTTTATCTTTTCATATATATACTAAACTAGTCGGTAGCGCGCTCGACTTCAGTGCCAGCTTTCCCGGGTTCGATTCCCGGTGTTGACGTAGCATCGTGAGGACAATTGGGGAGCTCCTGTGCATAAAATACAGTGGTGATCACAGTGAGAGCTTCGGCTCTTCTCTCCCAACCCGTCTGGTCAGCGTGGGAGCAGTAGACCAACTCCTACCTTCGGGGAGAGGCCTCATCTACTAGTGGATTGAATATGGCTGTGATTTATTATTATTATTATTATTATTATTATTATATAAACGCATTAGGAAATTTAATACAATTAGTGACAAAGGGCACGTAGAAGTTTGGTAAAGTCAGGTATGGTGTTCTCTTTTATTGCACACACGACTGAATAGTGTTTTCTCAGACATTCGAAAATAAGTCTTCTTGTCTTGAGACGCTAGTGGCCTTGTTCCCTTCTTCAAATTGACTAATATTTCCAAGGCCAGATAAATCATTCTATAACTAGCTATCGTTCTTTTCTTCTAACTTATGATAAGCAGGTATCAATTGAGGTGCGTTTTTAGTAAAAACTAATTTCGATTTTTTAGCGTTTGTTCACTTCTTCAAATTGCTGGTTCATTTTTTCTAAACTATGTGAATTTTATGGACTGTTTAATGTGTGTACTGTTTTCACTGACTCAAAGGAAGAAAAAAGTCTAATCGCAAGACCAGAGCTTTCCTTCGAAACTACAAAATAAAAAGGAGCTTCTCTTAAAAATAAAAACTTTAGGTGAAGGATTACCGAACCCGGGACCACTGAATCCCAAGTCCAATGCCTTACTCTTTTTTTTACCATTTTATTAAATCTGAATTGGACTACAGAATGAGAATAAACGGAAAATATTACAAAAAACGTTAAATCCAAATAAAGTTATAAAACAAATTAAACAATAACATTTCAAAATAACCTATTTAAAATATAAATAAAATATAAACCATTTTAAAAATAAAAACTTGCGATGTACTGGTTTCGAAACCGGAACCATTGCATTACAACTCCAACGCCGTATCTATTACTCCACGTAGCCAACTGTCACGCAGTGCTTTCTGAGAGCTCTTTATATCAATTCCATACACGAGTATCAGACGCTACTAATTACGTAGTGTTCACACGCCATGGTTGTTTCGTTTGCCCAGCAGTTCTGTTTGTTTAGAAAACAGGAAACAATCTGTTTTACCATTAATAAGCTTCGGAGAAAAATAGCATTTAAGCCAGTAACTGCTATTTTTCGTCGGTTGTAGCAGTCATAGAATTTATCCCATGCAACAGTGAAAAATAGTTGCTACGATAGTTTTGCTCATCTCTATTTCGCAAACTACTGAATGTCTGGCAACACTGCCTTGATTGTAGTGTAATTGCCACAGTCTAGGCAAGGCAATTTTTTTCTACACTTTTGATATAACTCTTCTTATATTGCGCACACTGACTTTTGCCCTCGCTTGTTTATTGTTATACTGTTGTGGTAATACTATGAAAGTTTAGTCCTAATTTCTCCATTTTTCTTTTCTGTTGCAGATAGATCATGGCCGAAGTTTGCACCAAAGAAGAACAACGAGCAGTGATCCGAATCCTCTGGTCGGAGGGTGTCCAAGGTTCAGAAATTCATCGTACACTATCATCACAATGTGGAGGAAGTACACTATCACCTAAAACTCTTTTGTATGGATCGTGAAGTTTAAAAGTGGTCGAACAAGTGTAACAGATGAAGAGGGAGCGGGACGCCCATCAACCTCCACTACAGATGACAACATTCAGTAAGCTTGACAGATGGTTCTGGCGAATAGGCAAATTACAATCGATGAGCATCTGCTTTGAACATCAGTCATGGTTCTGCCCATCAAATCATCCATGACAAGCTCGGCTTTCATAAAGTCTGTGCACGGTGGGTACCAAGAGAGCTTACTGCAGAACACAAGCTGAGTGAGGGTATGTCAACGCTTACACAATCGCTTCAACAACGAAGGTGATGACTTTGTAAACAGACTAGTCACCGGAGATGAAAATGGGGTCAGCACTATGAGCCAGAATCAAAACACCAAAGTATGGAGTGAAAAGACCCTGGATCTCCGACGAAGAAAAAATTGAAGACTGGGCATCGGCAGGAAAGGTTATGTTAACTGTTTTCTGGGACACAAAGAGGTCCATATGGGTAGAATTCATGCAGAAGGGAACTACGATCAATAGTGCGAGTTATAGTGAAATGTTGAAAAACAAGCTGAAGCCAGCAATTCGTAACAGACACCGAGATTTGTTGTCCAAGAAAGCTTTGTTGTTACATAACAGTACACGACCACACACGGCCCATCACACTACTGAAACCATCAACAAGATTAAATTTGAGTTACTGGAACACCCTCCCTACAGCCCAGACTTAGCTCCATCTGACTTTCATTTGTTTGGGTCGCTGAAGGATGCTTTGCGCGCTCGCCGATTTACCACAGACATAGAGGTGCAAAAAGCGGTGCAAAAGTGGCTTCTCGACCAACTGAAGAACTTTTATTTGAAAAAAAAAAACGTAAGCTTATTGACCGTTGGGAAAAGCGCATTGATAAGGAAGAAGATTGCGCAGAAAAATTATGTACATAGTGAAACCCTAGATTCATGTAAATAAATTGTAGAATGAAAAGTGTACATAATTTTTTATCTACCCTAATATATGTTACACAAAACTGTCATATTCTGTACAAACAAACCTTGGACCTTACTATGTCCATGACTACAAAATATGACAATTTTGTGTTAGACATATTTCGGATTATATATAAAAGTTTCGCTTTGCTTCGTGGTAGCTGCGTCCCCGCATGGGGATTTTCACCATTTTTTGTTACCTACTCGTCATGGTACACCTTCATACCAAATTTCTTTGGCTGGCCTTAGTGGTTTAAAAAATGGGTTTTCGAGCGGCCATTTTGAATTAAAGATGGCGACTTTTTTAATGATTTATTATATTGTCGTGACTTACTCGTGAAGGTACACCTTCAAATAAACTTTCATTTCTCTAACTCAAACGATGTCGAAAATTATCTTTTGGGCGGTCATTTTCGATCCTAGATGGCGACTTTCCCAAAATTTTGTAATATTTTCCTAAACTACTGATTATGATACACTTTTATGCCAAATTTCGTAACTCTAACTCAAACGGTGTAGAAAATGGATTTTGAGATCCCCCATTTTGGATCAAAGATGGCGTCTTTGAATACATTTCGTAATATTTTCATAGCCTACAAGTGATGTTGTATCATCATACCAAATTTCATATAGCTAACCCCAACGGTTTAGGGGCCATTCCTTATAACAATAGGTTTGGCGGCCATTTTGGATCCTAGATGGCGACTTTTTAAAACATTTTGTAATATTTTTGTAAACTACTCAACATAGTACACCTTCGCACCAAATTTCGTATCTCTAGCTCAAACGGTGTGGAAAATGCATTTTTAAGGTCCGCCATTTTGGATTCAAGATGGCGACTTTCTCAACATTTTGTAATATTTTCGTAGCCTCTTGGTGATATTATACCATCATACCAAATTTCATTTCAATAGCCTCAGCCATTTAGGCTGTGTATTCTATACAACAGTGGGTTTGGTGGCCATTTTGGATCCAAGATGGCGACTTTTTCAACATTTTGTAATATTTTTCTAAACTACTTGTGATCATGTACCTTCATACCAATTTTCGTATCTCTACCTCAAACGGTGTGGAAAATTGGCTTTTTAGGGTCCACCATTTTGGGTTCAAGATGGCGTCTTTGAATACATAAAATAACATATTTGTGATGTTGTATCCATTAGTACCTGCATACCAAATTTCATTTCAATAGCCCCAGTCGTTTAGGCTGTGTATTCTATACAATTGGTTTGGCGGCCATTTTGGATCCAAGATGGCGACTTTTAGAAAATTTTACATTTTTATCGTAACCTACCAGCAATAATGTATCTTCATACAAAATTTAATTTCAGTAGCCTCAGCCGTTTAAGCTCTCTATTCTATACAACAATGGATTTGGCGGCCATTTTGAATCCAAGATGGCTACTTTTTCAAATTATATGATTTTTTTCCCTTTACCTACTCTTGGTCCTACATCTTCATATCAAATTTGGTGTTTCTAGCTCCAGTAGTTTGGCCTGGGAATTGATATGGATGAGTGAATCAGTGAGTGAGTGAGTGAGTGAATGTGTCCATGGGGCTATGTAGTATGTGGATTACATTAAACTTTTATGTGTGTGTGTGTGAATGTTACTTATATCTCTCTGCTTCTGTAGTCGACATATCAAATTTCATTTTATCAAATTACAATGTTTTTACTTACCAAGTGGAATACTGCAAAGTACTGGCTAGGAAGTAAGGAATATAGATGGCGTTCTTCTGACAAACAACGACAAAAACACTTCTTTGCGGGGGCTACCTTTTCATTATATTAAGAATACTTTTTCCTAAATGTAGCGTCAGCTTCTCGTGCAAAGAACCTATAACACTTGATTCATCTTTTTTTTTTCTTTTTTTTTTTAAGTGCCTGTTAAGCAACCAATTTCCATGTAAGAAGAGCAAAACTTAATAATTACATTTGGCCTTGATCTCGTGTGGGTATTATATCATGTCTAATCAAGTTGTCACACAGGTTTTCTTCATTTGTCTTGCATTGTTGGGTTTATTTTTTTATTACCACGTTATGTAATATTTATACAGGTTTTCCATGAAATAATGGTCCAAACTTCGAAAGGTAATTATTAACATCAATTCAAGAAAAGAAAATCGTATAGTTATTTGAGTAAAGTTATCATTTTTCCATGCTCTTTTTGAAGACACGTAAAAATAAATAAATCGCTGGTTTATATATACAGGGTGTTGCAAAATAACAAAGAATTATATTGAATTTAATTTAAGGCAACTATGTCTCAGGCCGTATGGATGATGATGGGATGAATTGGTGGAATGAAGAAAGTGGGAGGAAACGGGAGCACCCCGAGAAAAACCCACACACACGGTGTTTATCCACCACAAAACCCACATGGCATGAGCAGGGATCAATCCGACGACCCCTAGCACCAGAGGTGAGCGCTCTACCAACTTAGCCACCGTGGCCCTCAAAATAACAAAGACAAAACCATCTCACGAGATCTCTGACATGAAAATAAGAAAAGTGTCGAACATCAAGGGTACACAAATGCTTCAATTCGTCACTATCGGCTGTCGAAAGCGTGACAAAATGAACTGTAGAGCTTGATATTTCTAATACCATTCGCAGTAGAACTAAGGCAGCATAACACTCTCAAAGACTTCAGACCTCTCTATCCAAAAATTCATATTCCAAAAGTGTGCATTGGTTGAGTAAGGGATTCCGTAAAGGAAATAGGCCTTGAGCCAAACCTTAAGAAAAAAGGGGGGGGGTCGATTTCATCTAGAAGGAGTAAATTCTGGATAGAGGAAAACTCTGAAAATGGTGGATTCTCAGTCCGAGTCCCGGTCGCGGCGGTTGTCAATTTTTCTGTGTTAATTTCAACATTTACCAACACAAGGTTTATTGTGAAAAAGGTAATGACATCTATTCTTTCATACTGCCTGATAGCAGAAAGATTCCTCAACCAAAAATCTCCGCCTAAGTGGAGTGCCTGGGCCTCGTAACCAACGATGAAGAGTTCGGGGAGTGTCTGAGCAAGAGGAACATTCCATATACAGATAGAATTGGCCGTGCCGTGGTGGTGTAATTGGTAGCATGCCTAGCCGGCAACTGGGAGATCAGGGTTCGAGTCCCGGTCGCGGCGGTTGTCAATTTTTCTGTGTTAATTTCAAATTTAATATTGTTTACCTTCTACATTTAGGTTTATAATCTTTTTTATTCTTTAGAAATAGATTGCTCTTTACCTCATCTTTTCCTTCTAAACTTGTGTTTTCTTTTCTCTTGCTTTTGTATCCATTTTCGTCTGTACGAGGTAAAAGAGTTTTTCTTCGTTCAGTTACATAGACAAACAATGACGGTTGGTTGGTTAGAAACAAGGATGTTGTAATAGAGAATTTGCTTGTAGCTATCTCATGCACAGAGAATAAAATGAAGCCAAAAAACAACTGAGCATCGACCAAGGCGACGTACCTGATTGGTTAGCGAACAACTAGAGAGCTTGTCGCCATCTTTGTTAGCTGAAAACGATATTTTTGATTGGAGTAAGTGGGCTAACTGGGCGGTACTAAGTTGTGACGTTTGGCTTCACGTTCTTGGCAAAATCGCATATCCTCTTGTTCTAGTAGAACATCCTTGGTTAGAAACTGAAGGCCGAACTATCGCTACTATCGAGCACTGGTAGAGACATCTACAGGTATACATGAGAACTTCTAGAAACCACTTTTTATTATTTTCTTTGGCCTAGCTCTGCGAAGAAAAAGTGTTTTCGGACAAATTTAAAACGCCAATACATTTTTTTAAAAAAATCCTGCGGACCAACTAATTAAATTAAATTGAATTTTTAAGGTCTTTAGGCAACTTTGGCTCAGGTCGGATGGATGATGAAACGGGAGAACCCGAGAAAACCCACGCACATGGTGTTTGTCCACTACAAAGTTTACATGGCACGAGCAGGGATCGAACCGACGATCCCACGCACCAGAGTTGAACATTATACTATTGATAGTACAAACTATTGGAGACTCTAAACATAAATAAAAAAAAACATTAAGAAAATAATCATAACGGGCCGAAATCAAAAGTTACTACAATGGTGGTGTATCTCTACCTATAAAAGTGACGGTCAGTATGTTTGTCCTCTCATCACGCCAAAACGGCTCGACCGATTGCAATGACTTTTCACACATGATCGGATAATGAACCCGTTTGCGATGTTATCATATGTTTGTTAACCAGAAGTAACTGTGTGGCGAATTAATTAATAAAAACAGTAATTTCATTATTTATAACAATGCAATAAATACTTTGTTTCCCTTTTGAAGTTAAAACAACAATCAGATATAAACAAATAGCTTTGATTTTTTATTCATTAATATTCATTAAAATTTATTACATACTGATAAACATTACATATAATTACATACGAGATAACAATATCCACATCATAAATTATCTTCAAATTCAACAAAGTCTTAAGGAGCAACCAAAAATAAGAAACAAACACAAACAACAATAAAGGAAACAGCATTTAAAGACGAAAAATCTCCTGCATTGTAGTAGTATTAGCAGTAGTAGTAGTAGTAGTAGCAGTGGTGTTGGCAACATATTCATCCCGCACTAACGGGCGGGTACTTCAACCAATGAATACATAAAATATATTTTACGTATTCATTGCTTCAACTAGTACAAAATAAAGTTTAAAAGTTACGCTATTTAATACTTCGCTATTTCGGTTGCAGAGTGGTTGTTCGATCTAGGAGTTCTGATAACTGCCGCATGGAGGCAGCGCTCTAGCTTCAAAAGAAAATGTAAGTGGAAAAGGAGGAGGCAAAATAAACGTAGTAGTAATCACTTAAAGAAATATTACTTGTACTATTTATTTCTACTCATAAATTTCACTTTAAAAAAAACACCGAAGAATTTTGACCGTAAGTTCGAGAATTTTAGTGACTTGTACTTTGCTTGTACTCAAGAATTAAGCTAATGTCTACTCAATATTTTCCAGGGTCTTTAGTTATGGTCTAAATTATAAGATTTTCTTAGTGGCAATTGGAAACCAGCCGCTTGTCAGTCTTATTTACGGTTAAGGAGTAATATTTACTGTTTAAGGAGTATTGCGCCTGCGCGAGAATGGCCCTGCCTTAATAGGGCTTTCTGTATTGAGACACAACTTACTGTTTATCCCACTTCACTTGAGGGGTTTAGACATAATTTTATGCGTTTATTTTGTTTGTTTGTTGTTTTTCGTCAGTGCAACTTTGATTTTTTTTTAAATATATTTTCGGGCTTTAGGCATGTAAGGCTCAGGCCGGGATAGTGAAGTGTAGTTGAAGATCAAACAGACATTTGCCTAATGTGACTGAGAAAGTACCCTAGAATATCCACAGTCATGATGGTCGGCAGCTCGGATTGAACCCACGACGTCCCGGATGCTAAGTCAACATTTTACCACTAAGCGTCTGGGTAACCTTCTGAATGGTGGTTCCCATGACACATTTTGTTTTTTGCAGAGTACGTTCCGTGCAACCACTGAATATTTCTGCATATTCACAGCGTGTTATTTGTCACCGAAAGAGGTAGACGGAAATTCATAGAATAATATTTACAAATTATAGTATGTGCTATTATACGCGTATTTTTGTATCTCATAACCAGGGACGGCGCTACACAGGATCTATAGGAGCTGATGTGCCCCAGAAACTACCTTAGCGCCCCTTGTAGCCCCAAGTTGTATTAATATTCCTTATTTTATTCATGTGCCATTCCGCTGACTTTTTCTACTAACAAGGAATACTCGACAGTTATTATAGTCCGATTTTGATGACAATTTGTATATAAGTACAGTGCCTAGGTAAACCTTCGCAGCCAAAATATAAGTGCTATTATGGTCAAAAAATAATAACAAGGGGACCAGAGAAAGATGGAATATAGAGAGAAAGTAAATCGAATACAGAGTACGGAAAACGCCTTTCTTGTAAACTATTACATATATTTATAGCAAATGGGTATTAATGGGTACTGGACAGGAGGTGATACATGGATGTCACTTTCACCAAGCATTACGCCTTCTTGAAATTAGGATTTCATCTTCCGTTAGTGTATTTAAAACTTTACAGTGTACTTCATGTTGCTGTCATGAGGATCATATTTCCCAACATAATGGTATACATCTCTTGTAGCCGTTTGGTTTTCGTTTCTTCAGCTGTTTCAACAAAAAATGTTTTTTCATCATTCGACTCAACACATTCTCCAGGTCAATTTTATGTCATTTTCTCGTACAGGATTAGAGCTATGGCAAAATTGACTTCACCATTGGGTTTCTTGGAACTTTCCAGCACAGATTGATATATCACATGACCCACTTACAATTTTAAAAAAACTGAAACACAGTCAAGATGGCGGTCATTGTCGTCATACCATCCAGCATTCATTAATAACTTCCTGTCCAGTATTCATTAATCGCCATTTCTTTTCAATATATATAACAGTTTATAAAAGAGAAGACGCTTTTACTTTCCCTCTACGTTCCATCTTTCTCGAGTCCCCCCCCCCCCCCTGTCGTTATTTGTTGACACCACCACCTATAATTTTGGCTATGAATGCTTACCTAGGCACCGTACCTACATACGAATTTTCATAGGCTCTGACACCTGGCGAGTGTTCCTTGTAAGAAGTTGTGGGCATTCGCTATTTTTTCTTTTTTTTCGTGGCGCCTTCTCTACCCACAACTCGAGTATAAACTTGTAAATCAGAAACGGGTCACACACCGCTGACAAACGTAAAAAAAATTAAATTAGGACAGAAAATTTGCTATATATTGGATTAGACTGGATAAGATAAGATAGGATAAAATGAATTGTATTGGCGGTAGGAGCACTACGGTTTACGCCTTCCCGAGGATTAGACTGGAAGTGGACGATCGAGTTAAACTGTTAGTTCTGCTATCCAACTTCAGAAATTCATCGAGTACTCTAGTATAATTAAGTATAGATAGGGTTGCCAACCAACCGGTATCCTACCGGTCTGGCCGGAAATTTTAGTATTGTTTTCTATTGGGCCGGTGACCGGTACCAAGGTTTCACCGGCACTATTGCGACCGGTAATTTTCTGAACATTAGTTGACCGTCTTACGCGTGACTTTCATAGAGATTCTGCGGCTAGCTATAAAAAAAACTAAAATCTCGGAGTTAGCCTTTATTTTTTCATAATAGAAAACCTTCCCTTAATTTTATCGTTTATTCTATTACCGCTTATTAACGAGATACAACTTAATGTACTTGTCTAGCGTATAGCACTTTTAAAAAAATACATCTAGAACAACAGCACGTGATATAAAATATTACCCTACAGATAGTGCTTTTATATAACTGTCAGAACTGAAATACTAAACTATGCTGGAGAAGGATAGCGCATTAAACATTTCTTAACTTCTGTCGTAAAAACTTATTAATTTCCTTTCTTTATTATTCAAGGGAAGGGGTGCCGAGCCGGCATTTCATCGGTAGGGCTAGAAATTGTACCAATTTTGTGATTAAAATCTGTGGCCGATACAGAAATCTCACGGACCACTATTTTTTTTTTATGAATTATGATAATCTCTGCCAGAGACGATAGCCAGATCTGGAATCCAAGTTTCCAGTTCTGATTTGCCACTCACCCTTTTCCCGGTCTGTTGGATGTTCTATTTTTATTTGTCCTGTTCGAGAAAAAGAAGCTGATTAATTTCTTTGCTATCCCTCCGCACAATTTATGTGAAGTATTCTCCTCATTTTTGATTAAATTTTCTGGTAATATTTTTTTAGGTAGGCCTACATAAAATGGCTCTACTTATTTTCTTTGATTTGCTGGTATTGTGGTTTACTTGGTATTATATTTTGTCTGAGAAAATACATCATATTAATCAGGTGCATCAAGTTTTGAGCTGTCCAAGTTGAGGTATTCTAAATTACAATATTCATATTTTACAGTGGGAAGTGGTGTTTTAGGTATTGTTCACCAATCCTGGTTTTCGATCACGTCTTTTTTTTCTGCACGAGAAGTTGCACTTCTACTTTTCTGTGCTTTTTTGGATCTGTGTATATCCCCTGTGGTTTATGCAACCCCTCAAAACCAGTTAGCTGTGCCGGTAATTCCATTTCCCATAGTTGGCAACCCTAAATATAGATCACTGGATAGCATGATTGAAGTCATTTGACAGGAGAAAACAGGGATTCCGCCAGGATCTGCAGTTTTTGGGGCTGTAAAGTGAAAATTGGGATGGTGTAAGTGAAGTTTTTGCACGGTTTCTATCAATTTTTAGCGTAAAAAAAAATAAACTTGGGGCAGCGCTGAAGATTTTGGGGGGCTGAAACCCATATAGGGTGCTCTGGCAGAATCACTACGAGAAAATAATTGTTATTCGAGCTATACTGAATCCAGTTTCCCTAAAACAAAGTAATGTGTGCCTACAAATATTTTCTGAGAAAGGTTTTCCCTCCCTACAAAAAAAAACAGGTAACCAGGGAAAACACACGAGATCTCGGGGAAGTTTCCCCATCCCCCCGACCTCCCCTGCTCCCTTACAAATACTCTACATAATGATTTGAAAGATTTTTAACTTCATGTATCGTGAAATACGATAATAAGATAAGCGAGCCTTGGCGGTAATTCATCAGTTTCTGACTAGATGGCAGCAAAATCTACTTGTTGAAATCGTAAGCATTTATTTATCTTGCCTTTAAACATGTATAGCAATCAGGTTCCTGCCAAGCTCGGTTACGTAACAGTTTTAACAAATGTGAGAAAGTTGCTACGGAATGGTTTACGTTAGAAATTTTATGTTTTGTGCATATGCAGATACACGCTGAGACTTTCAGATAGGTAAGTATTTATTTATTTCCATCTTCTGAGATTTGACGGTGCTTTGGAACTCATTTAAAAACACACAACGAACTTCATGAAATGCACAATGTTCTCACTAGAGCGCTACCATGGCAATGATGCCGCTTTACAAGCTTTATCTACAAAGGTGAATTCAATTGGACCTATTTCTGATTTAAATATAAAATGGGCGCATTCAACGGACTAAGGTCACACTAAGCGCTGAGAGAGCACTTTAATCTTAATAATTCGCCTATATGTAGCAACCATTAGGGCTGATTTTCATTCTAGCTTGCGATTTGCGCGAATAGCCAATTGAAATACGTGGTGTAGTTTTATTACTTGTAATAGCTTGCTTTGATTGCGATATGGGTGAATAGCCAATTGAAAGTAATAAAACTAACTTACTCCACGTATTTCAATTGGCTATTCACGCAAATTGCAAGCAACGCAAACTTTCATGAAAATGAGCCTTTAAGATTAAAATGCTTGCTCAGCGCTTAATGCTACCTTAGTCCCGTGAATGCGCCCAATGTTATGCATATCGGCTATTTTGTATTTATCCAGTATGTTTCTTTAGGTCCGCTGATAGCGAAGCTATTGCTAATAGGGACCTTACAAACCCGCTCATTTTGTAGGTCTGTCCATCCGTGCCCAGAAATTAAATCTCCGGAACTACAAGGTGTAGAGAAATGCTTGATACTTCCATTCAGTTAGCTTACAATACAACACATGTTTCAATTGGCTACTCACCCAAATTGCAAGAAACGCAAGCTTGAATTAAAATCAACCCTTAATCCTTGCTGCGCCGAACTTGGCATAAACATTGTTTGATACAATGGGAACATAGTGCGTATGTCCTCGCTCTCCAGGAACTCCGTTGTCAGCGTTGCCGTCCCAAAAGTATATCTCATGAACCAGAAGGTGTAGAGAGATGCTTCAGGTGTCGTTCGAAAGGTCTTAGCTAGACTAGCTCAGTCAAAGCGCATGTGCATGGGTAAAGATAGTCATCAGGGGGCAGAGGGGTTTGATACCCCCGACTACTTACATCAACATTTAATAATATTACAAAATAATTGTTTCTCTAAGGGAAAAAGGGAAATTAGATAGCGAGCAATTGTGTGTATATGCAAAGCTAAGATCCATAAGGAGTGGGGGCCAGGGGGTCTTGCCCTCGACTACTTACATAAAATTTCACTAATAGTTGAATATAGCGTTTCTATAAGGGAAAAGCAAAATCTAATAGCTAACCATTGAGATTCCCCAGGAACCCCGTTGTCAGTGTAGACAGCCCATCCAAAAAAACTCATGAACCAAATGCTATCAAAGGACCGGAGCCTTTGCGATTGTTGGTAGACAGCTATCTCTTACTTGTTTATTTAACATTTTAAGGCTTTTAGGCAACTATGGCGCAGACCGAATGGATGATGATGGGACGAATTGATGGAATGAAGAAAGTAGGAGGAAACGCGAAAACCCCGAGAAAACCCACGCACACGGTGTTTGCCCAGCACAAAGTTCACATGGCACGGGCAGGGATCGATCCGAAGACTTAACTGGTAGATCTATTTCAGCAAAGTTTGTGATTGAGGGGTGAGTTGAAACTGGTCATCGGGTCAGAGTTTAGACCGGGTCTATGCTTCGAACCCGGCATGACCCGGTGACCCGATTTTGAACCGCGACTCGCAGGTTAAAGGAGAGTTTGTAACTATTTCCGTAATATTTCTTTCAGTGATGACCGGGACCGTAGGTATTACTCGAAGAACACAAAAAATACGAACCCGAAAATTTCCTGTTCATATAGTTCTCAGACCGAGTCATTCGGGTCAAGTTTAGAACCGAGTCATCGGCTTACCTATGTTCGGGTCAGGCCCGGTCACCAGAGTAGGATTGTTCGGTAGTTTAGGGTATTTTAATAATTCATGAGGGACCCCCTATGGCGAGCTAAGAAGCCTTTGATAGAGTGTATATATATATATATATATGTATATATATATATATGTATGTATATTTTGACACGCACACATCGAATACAAGATTGGATTTTTTTTTGTTGAACTAACATTGGGTGGATGAAAACTGTTTTTAAACGAGATGATTATGGAAAACAAAATTTGAATACCATTCGCATACAAATGCGACATAGCAGAAGGAGGGAGAAGAAGAATCTATGATGCTGCGAGGTGAAACAAAGCACATTCTGTTGTTAACATTTGATGCAGTTAGACGTACTAAAAAATATCGTCCAGAGTTGGCTGAATCCTGAGGTATGTAGATAGATGTTGTAATAGTATATATTTATATTATGCAGCATGTGCATGTGTGTAATTTAAAGAAACAAAAATGTTGATTTAACAAAAAAAAAAAATTTTTTTAAAAATGTCCTATAAAATATAAGAAGTGCATAGGACGAAATTAGAAAGCCAGGTTTATGTACTTGGCGAGATCTCATGTTGCGACTATGTTTAAAACGGGACGCAATCGAGATCACATAAATGCTAAAGTGGATTGTGAACCAGAATGTTTCTGTGTATGGCCTTCAGCCATGTAAGGCTCAGGTAGGGATAGGGAAGGGGACAGAATGCGGGAAGGTGTCCGCCAAGGCCTAAGTTGAAAGTGCCATCCCAGCATTTGCTTGATGTGACTGCGAGAAAAACCTATCAGGATGACCGACTGTGGGGGTTGAACCCATGACTTGCCGAATGCAATGACTGAGGAAAAAACCTGTTAGGATGACCGGCTGTTGGGGTTGAATCCACGGCCGCTGAAATGCAATGACCAAGGAAAACCTCAATCAGGATATGGTATTGAACGCACAATTTGCCGAAAATCACGTTTACTATGATTAATACAGCGTGCATGTTGATATTATGGTCGTTCATCCACTGTTGCACACGAATATCGACACGATGATCATTGATCCATTGTTCCACATCAATTTCCATGGCAACGTCATCATCACTGTCAAAGTCAACATCCATTACACTAGACTCATCAACACCATTATTTACGTAATCATCGTCCATCATATCCGGTCCAAAGAATTCCACAGCATCTTCAGGTATAAGTTTACTAGGTTCATACTCGAAAAGTTGAACGTAATAATCCCAAGGCATCCGTTTACCTTCTAAAGTTGTAAAAAATCCATAGGACCCCAGATCGATAATATCTTGTGCACTTACACACCTTTCTAATACGATTTCCTCATCGTTCCAGTAGTAATATAGCACATGATGAAATAACAGTTTAGGATCAGTCTCTTCTGGTTGAAATCCCATTAATTTGTAGTAACAAAAAAAAAAATGGGGCCAGCATTCAAGAACGGTTTGAGGATCTTCGTACCCTTGATTGTCTTGACGAATAAGTAACAAATCAATTGGATTTCCCATGATAAAACGCTAACTAACAAAAATTTTTCACACGAGTGAAAGAGATCTTGGCACGTCAAGAGCTGAGTCAAACCAAAGATATATACAATAAAGCAAACTTTATCATCAAACATGTACGGGGAAAACATTTTGTGCGACGGTAATTGTTCTTTTTCGCTTCCTAACTGGTAGAAGAAAGAAACACACCATCCTTTTTTTTTCAAGGGACCTCCGCGTATTTTCCAGCATTAGTGCCTTATTACTTTGTTGTACAATTTGTAAGCATTTTTGTACTTCTAACGATTCAAATGATCATTTTTTTTTCATATTTGCAGGTCCCTTTGCACGCGCTGGGGATCTAAAAGTGTTCCCCAACAGTACTGACTTGTTACTCTATTACAGTTTTCTTGTCACTATTTTAAAACATTAGGCCCTATGAAAAGTGTAATAAATATTATATATTTGCAATAACATCAGCCTATAGGAAACATTAAGAATAGATTCCTGTTTTGCGTTTAATTATGTGAGTAAACTTATAACGCGACTTACATAAAAACTCTTCCTATGTACAGACTTCCAATAATAAAAAGAGATAATTAGAGATTGACTTTATATCACAGTTTATACTTCAGTGTTTCCCATTTACTTAAGTACTCACATTTTTAAATTATATCTACGCAGCAAAAAAAAAATAGTTGTTGAGATTCAACACATATTGGTGTTCCAGGACGACCACCACTTTTTGTGTGTGTGTGTGTGTGTAAAATCAACATGGTATTATTTCGGTACGGGAAGCAGGAGAAAAATATAAAAGCCTGAAGTCAGATTTGAACATGGGTTGTTCAATTAGAAGTCCAGCTTACCGACTGGACTAAATTACCAGACATAAGAAACACTCTATTCATACATTATATAAGATTAGAAATACCTTTCCCAACCCTCCAAAAAACAAGGAAATGTACCCCGTCGACTTACGCCACAGCTTAACCACTTTTTTTTATTTGTCAATTTGGAAACAGAAGGTCACACAGATAATATTTATTCCAGACATAGCACAAGAACAAGCCTCGACCCTACGCCTTTTGAGAGGGCGCTATATCGCTGACGCACCTTTGCCATAGTTTTTTTTTTTTGTTATCAAAAGATATTGTAACGCTCATGTATAGTTGGATGTTTGGAACGTTTACTGATTGAAAGGAAATAGGAAAAAGACTACATTAATTTTAGGGGTCTTTAGGCAGCCTTGGCCCAAGCTAAATGTATAATGATAGAATGAAAAAGAAAGCAGACGGAAATACGCAAAATCCGTACACATGGTACTTATTTAACAGAGAATGAACATGACACAAGCTGAGATCAAACCGCTGACTCCCCCACGCACCAGAGGAGGACGCTCTATCTTTGAGCCACCCCCGACCCTAGTTTTTATTTAACCAAATATATTGTAATATGTTTACAGATTTAGGTTTTGGATATGTATTCATTGAAAACAGATAATATCTTAATTTAATTGTACTATTAGACATCTGAGACTCAAACTTACTATTTACATTGCTACAGGACTATCCCCATCATAAATAAAATTCAATTTTGCGATTTTGTCTTGAATAACATGTAAGACTTACTTACGCTCTTGATTACATCAAAGAGATAGAATATCATTGTTCTATTGGATGCTGAGGATGAAGTATGCCGTCCTTACACGGGAAGTCTTTGCCGGCCGGGTGGCCGAGCAGTCTGCGGCGGTAGGACATCGGCTTGAAGGCCGCGGGTTCGAGTTCCGGCAGGGGCATGGTTGTGGATTCTAGCAACTAAAGGCGAATTGTGACGGGTCGGAGTCTAAAGTTACTATATTGGCCCATATAAAAATAAAGTTTACCAAAGTTTTTACGGGAAGTCCTTTAACTCATGCTCATTTCGACCTATTTTGAGAAGTATTCCGGAATCCCCTACCTCGTTTGGCAATCCCTTGCGCGCCCATTGCGGAATTTTTAAATATACATTCTCAAATAGGAAAGGTTTAAAATCGATGAGGGTACCACGCCGCATCAGCTCTACTGTTCGTGGTGTTAGAAATATGAAACTCTAAGAATCATTTTACCACGCTTTAGGCACGCTGTAGCTCCAAAACAATGCATATTTCGAAAATTTGACACACTAATTAAGAATTTTGAAAGCGAAACTAATAAAAGTGCAATAGAAGCATATAAGATTTCCAAGCTTTTTAAAGGTGCTTCAGATTTTGTACAACCTGCACCCACATCTATGCCAAAGATTATATTTTATACTCTGAAACGAATAATTACGTATACGGTATCTTTGAAAAATTCAAAATTTAAAATTTGGCTGGGGACTGGTAATTTTATAAGAGAAAACTGTCATCAAAGTGAGCGTATTAGCATTAGTAAATGGTCGAGAAACTCTTTGTTCTCGACAAAATCTAACCTGATGTTTCAGATATGGCTCAATATGGCTGAACTATGCAGACTATAAGGATATATTCATGAATTTAATACTTTTTCCGCACAATACCGTAATTGTGCTGTACTAAAATTTTAGAAAAACAGCCCAGAAACATATTATTTTTAAGAAATTTGTTGGGTTGGGTTACATAACTGCCAAGGATATGATTTTCTATAAAATCCCTCCCTTGAGAAATCCCTATCTACGCTACTGTTGACAGCAACAACCACCAACACTTATTACAATGAGAAGTTCGTTGGCTATCACGAGGCAAAGCTTTGTCTTGTTTGGGGGAATTGAGGGACACGATAAAACTTTTCCTCATAGAGAAGTGATTTCATCTCATTCTCGTATCAGCGACCTTGCGACGGATTTTCCTGGTCAATAAAATTACTGCATCTGTCAGATATCTTCACCCATTTAAATATAATTAAATCTTCATGGAGAAAAAGGTTACAGATAGAAAAGCACCGATAAAAAAAAACTAGAATAGTGACATCATTGCCTATATCGTTTCCGTGAATATTTTCCTGTTTCTGATGCAAGAAAAGAGATCATTTTCAGTTATTGTGTATAAGCTACAGGGGCTCACAGCAGCAAAGGAAGACCAACTCATAGAAATATGAGCGCTGGTCCACTGAAACTGCACTTGAAGGAGTTTCTATCAAAATTTTGGGTTAATCTACAAGAAAATTATGCAGAATAATCGAAGAAGGTAAGAGGTTATGAAGATATTGGTGCCTTTCGTAACGACATCCTTGTTTGATAAAATCACTTTCTCCTGTACTGTACGTTGAAAGTACTCACTGAAACCATTTGAAAAACGCAGAATCAGAGTTTAGAATAAAAGTTTCAGATTTGAAGCTCAATATAACAAGACTTGTATGCAGTACCAGCCTTCTCAATTATAATCCCCCCCTTTGTTCCGAAATCTCGCTACGACGAACACCCGTCGTCACATACGGTTCACGAACTGGTACATGTAAACGAGCTTGGAAGCACGATGATTGTCACCGTTCACAGTATGAGATCATTTGGAGGGAAATAAATGACTATGGTTGTTTTAAGGACATGGAGGTGGGATGCTTGAAATTGAGTGTCCTTCTGCTGAACAAAGCATACTGTAAAACCTTTCTGACCGCATACAGCGGAGGCCTAAAGAGAAATGATAACGCGATGGTTTCTCCATGACAATGCCAGTATGCCACGCCGCACGCAACCACGAAAAAGTTATGCATACTGATTGCGTCCGCCTACGCTCTTTTCAGTCTGTCCGCGAA
>JAGDQP010014445.1:0-45168 GCA_022664845.1 Lepisma saccharinum | reverse complement strand
GTTTTTTTTTTTTTTTTTTTCATTCATTATAAAAACTCGGTGGCATTGCTCCCTCATGTTCCGGGCTCCAAGCCTATACCGTGAAAATATATGCAGACAGAGAAATTGTAACAAAAATTATTTTGTTATACGAATATTTCAAAAGAGTTGTATAAATGCAAATGCATAATGAATACTCTTGTAAACAATCAACTACATATAGGTTTATTCTAATGAGTCTGTTGCAATAGTGCTCTCAGAACTATTATTTCAAAGCATATCACGTTCCGCGGCTACCGAAAATATATCTTTTGCTTGTTTGGGATATCTGTCGAAATAGTGGAATAATTCCGAGACTTTTTTTTTTTTTTTTAAAAAAAAGCTTTTTCTTTCACCTTCATTTGAGTATGTATGGGTCTAAACCAATATTACTTACAGCAGTTAAAGTAGCAAAAAGATTGACCTTTAATACAGTGGATGAGTTGTTAAGCTCGTAGCCTTGTAATCACGGTGTCCCGGGGGATACACAAATGACAAATGGTTCGGATACCACGTTAAAACGTGAGTCCCGTCCTCAGGACATCATCATCATCCCATGGAAGGCAATGACAAACCACCATGGGTTCACCTTGTCCAGGGACCTTCGGATCAAAGACCTGCCTTCGGGCAGAACATCTATCATCATCATTAATACAGTATCGAGTAAATAAAATGTATAACAGAAAATGAGTAAAGGAAATGTACTCCGTCTTCAAACAGATTTGCCGAAACACAGTTCCGATGCGTCCGGCCTACTTTAGTTTATTTAGACTGTGTAATGTTTTCTGCTTTTACAAAAATCAGAACAAAGAGTTGTTTATTAATTCCGTAGATATACAAGAAGCGGGATTATGATTCACTTTCAAATTTTCGACGTGAAACTACTACAATTTCTTGAAAACTGTATATCAGTAATTATTCTTTTAAATGACAATACATCTTCATAACAAAGAAATAACTTCTTGTTTACAACTCTATGAACATTCATATCAACATTATTATGATCCAACAAGAAGATTAGCTTTTAATGAAACAATTCTAGCCTGTTGTAATTGATGAAAATACAGCCTATCTTCGTGGTGTTTCCTGGCAACACTATTTTCTCTTTCGCTCGCTCTCGCCTTGCGTTGATGTGAAACAGCTCATTTACTTCAATGTCTTGCTTGGCTTTCAGCGGGCAACTCCCGCGAAAGTCTCGCCGCATTTCTAGCAAGGAAACGCGAGTGTTTTTTTTGTTCGCAGCGAGAGAAACCCCGTCGTGCTCGCGCTGGTGTGGAAAGCCCAACTGCTCGCAATGTATTTTTAAACCACGCGAGAGTTGTCCGCTCCGCTCTCGCGCGTATGTGAAAGCGCCCTTAAAAATTAAATTAAAAAAACAATGTACTAGTAAAGGTTGGTTGATATAATGACGTATCTCAATTGTTAAACTTGCAGGAGAATAAATAGATTTTTCAATATGTTGGACAAAACGACATACAAATAACTTAATATAGAGTTTTCCCCATACTTGAAGTTAACTGTAAGGAAGTGTGCTGTGGCTTATGAAATGTCACATTTATGAAGGCTAGCAGGATTGCATAAAGTAGCTGTAACCCAATTTTCATAAAAATGACATACGTCGTTATGTTAGCCTACCTGCCCTTGAATAGAAGCATGTTATTTCCTGGGATTTTGAGCTAAAGATAATTGATTTTTGAGGACGGTAATTATGATCAAAAATAGATATTTTCCTTTTATAATACCGTAATTAGAAAATAATGTATTGTGTTTACGGGATGAGAGCATATTTCGGTAAGAATTCATAGTTTTTTCAGTTTATAGTAAAGATGTCTTTGAAGTTGTATTATCTATAGGAACTTTCTTCCTATAATTCAAAATATTCCTTCAGCTGCCTAGAAATTTAGTAGTATTTTAATACAAACTATACCAAATAACTTCAGTCCATATATCTTTAGTTTGTTCCTTATGTGTGTCAGGGTGAAGATATAGGAAGCACAGCAATGTGGTGATGCAAAAATAATTCCGTCATTTGCCTTGTAAGTCTGCAGGAAAACAACGCAAAGTAAACTGGGATGAATGTATAAAAGCTTAACTCCAATCCTGCTTATTACAATTGATTATCTGCAGCGTAAAGCATTAAATCACTTGCGGTGTGGAAAAAAAAAAAGAAGGCATTTGAAAAAAAAACTTCACAGAAAAAAAACTTTTTTTACAACACGACTGGAATGGGGTGGGGAGGGGATGATGGAACGTATAATCGACCAGGGTCTAGTTAGTACGTACCATCCCGGCATTTCCCTAGTGTGACCGAGAAAACACCTTAGTCAGGATGGGCGGCCGCTGGGATCGATCCCAGACCTTCAGAATGCTACGCGAACACTCTGCCAACCGAGCGACTGCCGCCTTGGATGAAAAATTTAACTGCGCAGCTAATGTGACGTCATAATTTGCGACTATTCAGATGTTTTAGGTAAAGCTAATTTGTTGACAATGTATCACTTCACTCACTGCCTGTACAGCATTTATTCGAGACGAACTAACCTCCGCTCACAGACGTAGAATGAGCAGTCCCATTTTGCAATAACCACACCTCATACAATACTTTAAAAAAAGGTAAAGCCCCGTGCAATACGCATGGGGAATGTGGAGGTAATTATCCACATATTCTCGACCTACGGTATAAAATGAAGTGGGGTGGTCTGTCACACCATGAGGTCTATAGTCACACATACTGTTGCTCACGAGACGAGACTGAGGATGTCTCGTCTCGAACATGTCTTGTCCAAAAGGTGTCTCGTCTCGTGGGCAACACTAGTTCCACGCTCGATCGCCTTTACCTTCCCAAGGTGACCAGGAGTACCAAGGACACACTGGTACTCAAAATGATAGGAGGCTCAGAGTGCCAGGTATGGGAAAACTACGAAAAAAGTCTCCAGCGTCTCGTCCGGGATTTGAACCCAGGCCGCCTGATTCATAGTCAGACGCGCTAAAGCTTGAAACACGGCGACTCCTCGTACAATACTTGAACGTAATAAAAACTTCCAATTATTTTAATTAAAAATTAAATTTGTGTGTTATGTGATAGATTAATTGTGAACTCATTTATGAAACCTTAGCAGAAAAATCATTCTAAGACAACTATGACCATTTTACTTAATATGTATGCCTGTGCGATTGAACTACTAATCACACCACTGTGAGTGATCTATTTTATCTGCATTACTATTTGAATAATTGACATAAAACGAAAACCTTTTGCCTTCGCTCAATGTTTATGTCTATAGGAACCCCAGAACTTTTCGAGCCGTATTCAGAAACTTTTTTTTCAAGTGACTAGCCAAATGATTAACAGTCTTTTAATATTGGTAGTCACTGGTTAGTACAGCGACGGTTGTTTATGTCCAACTGCAGATATAAAATGTATGATTTTCACGGACCATTATTAGAGATACTGAAAAACGAAATGCACTTACAGTATACCATATCCAAGACGGAGGGCTTTTTGTTGGTTTTGTCAACATGTGCCGAAAATTAATCATTTGTTCAATACAAATAAAGTTATATAAGAAGAAAACAAGTTCAGGTTATTTAGTTTTACTGAAGTTACGTAGACAGCTGGATATGAAACTTTACACAATATGTATCAACGTAAATCAAATTTAATTTATGGATTTATTTATTTATTGAGGAAATGAAAACAACAGGCGTTAACCCAATTATGGTGCTGATTCTATATACAGTATAAAACTTACATTTTAATAAACGATTACCCCCCAAAAAAAGGCTTCACGATTTCTTTTTCATAATTGGTGACCCCTGCAAAATGTATATTTGTTCATGCAAGTAAATTATTTTATATGCAGAATCCATGCTACAGATTTATTCTTTGTGGTGTGTTATATTTATTAAAATTTACAATTAACCTATGCGCTAATTTACTAACAATACATTATTATTCATAACAGATACAAACTTCAATTACTATTAAAAATTCAATAACTGCCGATAAAGAAGATCCACATACAACACACTACAAATATAAAAACAGAGTGATAGTACGAAAATATTACAGAAATAATTTATACTTATTTTTAAAATAAAAATAGCAAATCAAATTGCCATAAAATTTATTAATTACAGTGTATTAATTACTTCATTCCTGCAGCGGAAGTGAAAAACAAGTACTTATTAATATATAGAAATAATTTGATTGTTTTTTTATTATTTCCTGCTCACTGCACATATTAATCCCCTGAAATCATTAATGCCCTATTTTAAAGCTTCTTGTGACTTAACGGCATCAAATAATATTCTGGAAAAGACAACAGTCATAAAATTATTAAACATTTGGAATCAAATAAGAGCTAAGACTTGACTGTGTAAATAACTAAATATTATAGGACAATACTCGCTATTATGGCTTCACTGCACATTTGGAATTATTCTGATTGCAACAGCTTCCTCATAGTATTAGAACAGTTGACACATTCTATGAAATAGGGAAGAAAAGGGGACATATAGAAAAAAAAAGTATGTACAAAGTTAAGAAAAGTAGAATTTAAAGAAAATATACAATACTGTTGCAAAGAGAACATGTTTGTGTTTTAAAAACTATGTTGCCAGATGAAGAGATGAGTGAGATTTTATGGAGAATGTACAACAACACTTAGCTGTGTGAATCTTATTTCATGTGGTTTAAGGTGGTAAATTCTGAGACAATTGCGAATGTAACCTATGTCTATTTATGTTATTGCGTTGAATATTAGGATTTGGAAATTTTGTAAATAAAGAATTTTAAGAAATTAAATAGCGTTTTCATAGCCATCATTTTAGGACGGATATCGTTGTAACACCACCAAAATAACACTTCTGCAACGTAACGGTAGGTGTTTCGGGGGTTGTAATTGTGGTTGTGAGGAAGATGTGGTGGCGAATTATTTATTTCTCTTAGCAATTATTTCTGACTACAGAACAACATTCTTGCCGAATTTCGGCTTTCTAGCCCAACGGGAAGTGAATTTTTCGATTCCCAGGACTTGGGGGGTAATTATTGATTTAGTTAACGGGATAACTGCACATTTTTAATTTTTCCCATAAGCCCAACCTGCCTATGAATCTTGATGCCGAATTTCAGCTTTGTAGCCCAACAGAAAGTGATACCCGGGACTTCAGGGGTGTTATTGGGGCACTTAACAGGATAATTGCATTTAAAAAAATCAAATTCGTTCAGAAATCTTCAACGGGAAGTTCAGTGTTCAATCTGTCGGAGAGTCCTGGTGAGGGAGGATTATATCCCCAGTTGTTGGTTCCGAAAATCACCCCAACCAGGGATATAATCTCCGTATTTCTACGGAAAAGGTAATAGGTTGAAAATTACCAGCAACCGCAAATTTTAGGATCCCCACATCGTAATTTATAACATATCGAACACTGGCGAAGTGCATTAAAAACCGATGAAATGACAGATAGACAGAAACGTCAGGGGTTTTGCATATGCAGACAAGACCTCCGAACATGGTCAAATAAACCTTAAAACAAATTATTAAACAAGTCAATTGACGAGCTCATACATCATCCAACTACTTCAATCAAGCTCTCTTCCCAATATTTCTTGAATGAACAGGATATTCGTTGGTGCACGATTCAAGACTGACCTTAGATGGAGTATTTTTTGTTTGGGGGGGGGGGAAATCAGTGTGTATAAGATCACACAAGAGAAAAAAAAAATGTTCTTCACTTGAGAAGTAATTGCTATTTAAGTAAATTAATCTAAAATCAATAGAGTTTAGAGTGAATCAGGTATCTGTGCAAATAAATTGCAGGATCCACTAGAATGACCTGTTCTCACATACGATAGTTAAATTTACTGCGTATGAATGATCCTTTTCACAATCTATGGCCTTGTATAGAAGAAAACAATATTAATGCTATGTATGGGGTGGACAAGTTAATCAAAATTACAATGAAAACTAGCACACTTTTATGCTATAAATATTTTATCATTAACCCTCCAGTAGGCGCGTTCACCTCACAGGCTTATCCCGAAACAATTTTTGACGTCGCTGTTGGAAAAGTGATTCGGTGGGGACTGCCCGCTCGCTATCCTCTTTCGTTGTTCTTCCTATCAGTGTGCTCGTGACCTTAGTTGGCGCCGATGGCGCGTCTGGCTGTTCAAGCGTCATCAGTCACCTCACAGGGGGATTACTGGTTTATTTTTTTTATTTCATTTTGTTTTACAAGTTGTTCATCTTATACGCATAATGACACGGTTGACTGTATTAGATTTTCAACTGACAGAAAGACACCCAAAATAAGATTGACCTGTGAGGTGCACCCGGGTGACAAATATAAATATACTGGCAAGCAACCGGATAACCCCTTTGCTGTCTACAAAATGTTTGTGCCCTATTTTTCTACGATTTTTCGTAGAATTTCAATATTTCCATTGAAATTTTTGTACATATCTACTCCCTGAATGTAAAGGGTATTATCATCAATTTTTTTAAGTACAAGAAGCATTGAGAAAAACCTCACAGGTGTAATGCGCCAATCCGTGTTTGAAAATGTACACGCCTACTGGAAGGTTGAAAGAACCGGCTTCTATATAGTATGCGGGCTGGTGTCGGCTTACAACACTATTCGACTCAGGTGGCTGTTATGCTGATTGTAATTTAGCATAAATATTGTAAAGGCTAAAGGCCAAGCATATGATTATAATTACTCGTAAAAGATTCCTTCATGTGTGTTCTACAAACGTTGCACGTTTAAAGTTGATATCTTTTGTAGTTCCGAAGTTATGAATATTTTACTACAACAATGTGTAATTTTCCTGTAGAATGTTTAGCATTATATAAAGCTTTTGTATACGTCATCCTGTACAACACAGTCTCGGGGGAGATGATTTTTGGAACAGTATGTCCGTGAACTGATCTAATATTTTGTTGGAAGTAGTTAGGTTAGTACGTTGTCTCCGTGATGTGCGAAATTGATTCCGATTGGTTTATTATTAACTGGACTAGATACAATTATGTTATGTTACTTGTGTGAAATGTAATGTAAAAACCTATGTAAGTATGTGCATGTGTTATATTCAGTTCCTGCAATGGACTCGCAGTAATAAGTTCGTACCCTGGATTAGCGGGGACGTTCCTAAATAAAGAAGTAATTTAAATATATTTCATCTTGGTTTTTATTTCATAACTAAGTAATGTTAGCATTGTGCTATTGAGACTTTCGCCCACTTGATTACCAGGGACATTAGTCTGGTATCTGAGCTTAACAAGCATAAGGGTCGGGCTCTATGTTTATGAAAGCAAGTTGTATGAAGAAGACGATTGCCGAGCAACTTCCCACAGAGATCCTGAGTTTTGAAGAACTACTGAAAACACCTATAGCTACAGGGTGTTTATAAATAAAGTAGCAGTTTTACAATGTACAATATAACATTGTATATAGAAGCATTGCTATTTTTCCCAGTGCCACATTCTTCTTTAGTATATCTTTGTACAGTCTTTGAAAAGCATCATCATGGTTCTACGAAGACATTTTTTTAATTCTTTGGGGGAAGACATCGGCAGAAGTCAATGCTTGTAATCCAAGGGCTGGGCTTTGAGTGGTCGACAAATCTCTTGAATTCAAAGGCTTGCCGCACAATCTCTATACCGTCGTTTTAATCAGATTGCTTGCATAATCAAGATTTACTTGACCGTGTCCGAAGGTCTTTATTATTATTTATTTATTGGTAGTGTCTACGAAAGGGATCCAAGATTTGTGCAGGATGCCCATTTGAGTTACGTGATGCAATCCCTTTACTGCTCTATCGATTTGTGAGTTAACTTTATACAGGATACGAGAACATTTAATACGGTTTTTCTCAATGCAAAAAAATGTGTGAACAACCATGAAACAAGGTATGAATCTGCATCCCTTTCATGTCCCTAATTCTAATCTGCGCGTTTTCATTTTAACACCGCAAGGTAGTTCATAAACACCTGATAATTATAGCTGATCCAAATAATGCGTGAGTATGTTTAACATTCCAACGTGGACATAAAGCGGGGCATTTTAGGTGATTTTGAAAACGATTTTCAAACTTCGCGTAATACGTGAGTCTTCATTCAATAGGTATTTTGTTGATTAAGCTTGTCACAGATAGTACCAGTTTTGAAACATTAGGTTACTATATCTTTTCTTGTTTCCCAAAGCAAAAATATCATCTATATTTTTAGCCAAATCCCTTAGTTGGAAAAAGAGTTTAAAGCTTTGAGAAAAAGTTCTCCCATACATTAGCTTTTGCCGAAAAGGAATGGCAAGATTCCGGTGAATGTAAAGAAAGCATGAATTTCTATTATTGCATCTGTACGTCACATCTGCGAAAGTTTATGAAGCCTGATTGCAACTTTTCATGAGTGAATTTTATGTTACGATGGACCATATTCAGACTATTATAAAGAAAATCAAACTTCTCGTCATTCTGGTGGATAAAGATAATATCATCGGTGTACTTAAGGTATTTTACAACTAAGGTTTGTACAGATTAGATCAGTACATATTGTCCATAACTGTATCAACTGTGCAAAATGTTAGTTTCTCATCGTGCACAATTCGTTGAGTGATCGTCAAGTACTGGGACTACAATCAATAATGAGTAAGTACTATAAATACATTGACAAGTAGCCCTGCGCAAAAAAATGACTGCCTTTAATCTCCTTAAATAGTTTCAAAGCATCGATTTTTTTTTTACCAAGAAATGAGAGCGTCACTCGTTGACGGGTAGCTTTATATTACAGATAATAAACGAAGATACAAAACAAAAGTTCAAAGATCACACAAATAACAATACGAGTTAACTTTAGTCTTTAAATAGTCTTGCTCATAAATGTTTAATTAACTTAATCTTCCTCCGTATAAATTTGTTATTATGGGTTCTCCATGATCCGGTGCAAGCATTTTTAATCATGTAGTCCTGTTCAATAAATATTTTCTGCATGAGGCAATGCAATACTTTGTATTAGGAGTCTAGAGAGGCATGTTGTTGCTAAACATCCACATATCGTTTGTTATACAGAGCTTTCTTTCACAAACAAGGTGTTCTGTACTGTATGTCATCTTCAACTTGGCAACAATTTCTCCTTCTCTCCCTTGCTGTCGGTATGTAACTCACGCTTCATTGAAAGAGAATATTGTTTTGTTTTTTTTATCTTCGATGTGAAATTGACAGCAGAGGAAGACAACACATTTTAAGTTATCTTGGCTTCCATGACCTAGGTCTGTCACAAGAATGAGGAATAACGTTTCTCAATTAGAATTCCTCAGTGAAAAGAGGAAGGCAGCTTTACTCAAAGTTTCATTCCGGTATCGCTTTGTGAAACTGCTATAAACTCTGAAAAAGTTGTTAGAATGGTCAGCAGCGGGACTCGAACCATATGTACGTCTCTCCGGTGCTACTACGAACTCAACGACCTTATCGACATGACGAGGGCTGGGTCACTAAATTCCGTATATACTTTAAGATACATATATGCAGTGCTGGAAATGGGGGAGAATCACTGTTTCATAGTAAACTCAAAGATGTGTCTAGGGGGAACGTGGGGGATATAAAAAAAACACTCTTTACGCTTCCAAGAGGCGACTAAATAGCAATTTGTCACTACTTGTTGAATTTCTCAAGCCTTCTTTTTCCTCTTCCTCTCTTTCCTTTAATCTTGCTCTTTAAAACTCTTCAGACAATCCATTCTTAGGATGTGGTCAATCCAACTTATGTTCCATTTTTCTATGGATGTCATAAGACTCCTCTTCCCTTCCATCTTCCCCAATCCTTCCTCACTGCTTATCCTCTCCGTCCAAATCATCTCCATTCTTCTCTATAGTCAAAATCTGAAACTTTCTAGGAATTTTTCCTTTACTCCTTTCTCCTTATGGTCCATGTCTCTAAATCATTCCAAACATAACTCAAATTAAAATATTTTGCAAACTTTTTTTTTTTGATCTGGTATCTTCCTTTCTATAGTGATTCCCCCTCACTTAACAGAATGTTGCTTTCACAATAACAAGAAGAAAAACAGATAAGATATATTTCTCTTTCTTTTAAGAAATAGGTAGTTTGTTTGCTAACAAATTTGTTCACAATCTTAATTTCTTCCTTTCCCAAGAATTTCTTTGGTGTGTGCAATTTCTTACAAGAAAATAAAGCTCACCATGTAAATTAATAGTTATTGATAATGTTTTGTCTTACAATGATTCTTGGTCTTATCAACAATGCTTTTCAAGAGAATTAAAAGTTACTAACAAGTAAAGGTTCTCTCCCAGCAATCGGGGATCCGGGAACTGCGCATATATTTAGATAGAGGAGGGTCACGAAGGAATACTGGCAAAATCTGCCGTTCCGACAGCAAAGAGTAAATGCAATATGGCCACCCAAAGGTCATTCCGATCAATATTTGCAAGCAACGTTTCACCCGCTTCCCGCTGACTTAATATTTTTCAGACTGATGTATTACCAAATACAACATATTTGTTGGATCGAAATGGCTCGGAAGTCGCCATCTATACAATAAAAAAGACATTTCCTAATATTTAAGAAGCACAAAGACTCATTTTACATGCAAAGATAGTAAAAATTTAACAATCCTGAGTGTTTCTTCTTGTTTTATCATTTGTGAAATTGCATCTTCCTCAATTTGAGACTTTACAACAAATATCTACCCCACAGAATTCGTAAGACCCATTTCCTTATTTATGACATTCAGGAACAAGTTTCGCTGATCCATATAGAAATAGCACGAAGCACTTTTTTTTTAAGCTAATTTTCCCTGACTTTTTATTTCTGTAGCAACTCGAAACAAACGCGCACTGCAAGGATTACTTTTTTGCAACAATGTTAAACTTTTGCGAAAGAATTTCATGATATTTCAGAAAAAAAAAACTAAGTTAAATTTATAGAAGTTCTTCCCAAACAAAGAATGAGAATTACAAAGGACTACATTCGAATGTCTGGGTTTTAAAAAACTTTCATATAAAAATATTGTACATGTATTATGTTCAAATAGATAAAGAATTCTATAATTTTGAAGAAAAAAATATAAAATATTAAAATCCTTAAATCAATCTTAGAAAAATTACTAAGATTTTTAAAAGGGCAGGTTAAAACCTGTTTGCGTAATTTAAATAAAAGAAACGGAAGAAAATAATTATTTGCTCTTATATTAAAAGCAGATAACATTACGAAATATTATGCCATCAATAAGTCACTTTATATTACTTCAATCCAGCAATAACATGTAACGGTTAATAATCTTCAAGACAAACATTTGAGGTGGCAATTGAAAACATTACATATATTGTAGAACGCGAAGCATCGACACTTCTATCGACAGTGAAGGGGCTAGTCACACATCTCTTGGATGGTAACCTGATGCCTCAGGCTTCACGCCCACCAAAGCCAACTGATCCTACTTTCTCTTACTCTGACAAGCAAATTTGTATAACTCGACAGGTATTAAATAAATAATATACAAAGTTTTGTTTGTCTCGTCTCTTCGGAACTATTTTTCTTGAAATTCCTGTTCTAAAGGACAAAATGCTTCAGTCACAAATCATTTCCCACTCACTGCTCAGCTGCTTAAGAATGGGAAAAGACATTGCCAAACTTTAAATCACAGAAATGGACTTTCCCTTCTGTATTCTATACAGATCTCTCCTTTACACAGCACAGTTAAGTTTCACTGTTGCGGGAGAGACAGCGGCGCTTGAAGTACAACACTGGGAACAAAGGCGCTACTAATGGGAGGGTCGCGGTAAGCTAAAGATAAGGGATAGTGGTTTTATTGTAAGGCAGACTATAAAATCTTTGTTATTCACTTTTACATATTCAATAATAGTAAATAGGACCACGAACAGTCACGATATGAATGAATGCAGTACATTATGTTACTTACGTGTAAATCTCAAACTCTTCCGTGATGTAAAGCAACAATCACATACGCATGGACGCATTTATTTTGTCATCCTCCTATTTTTAATTCCATTGTCTCTTGCGTGCGGTTCCGACGAAGAATATGGAAGTATTCGAAACGTCACGGAAGAAGCTTTACACGTAAGAAACATTTTGAAATAGTACTAGTTTGGGTTGCAAGTGCTTTCGAAAAATTAAAAATGTAAAAGTCTACCTGGACACATTACTGAAATAATCCGTACAATACTTTACTCGATCTAATTCAGCTTCCTCAGGTGTTAACGAGTAGAAAATTTAAAAGGTGGCCACGTTGTTAAAATAATCTGACAATATACTCTTGAATTTTCTGTTTTAACGCCTAAGAAAGTTTATTTATTAAGTTTCAGATACAACTAGAGTTGCCATTTTACACAGAAACTAAATAACATTACTATAAACTAAATAACATGAAATTAAATTTTAAATCGACACAACATAGCATGTAATATCAATAACATGACGATTATAATACACAAGAGGAATAACTCAGATATTGGTATTTAGCGTTCGACGGAAAGTGCTTTTAGATCCAAAAATATCAATATTTGAATCAAGATCGTTACCAATCTATAGAATAAGGAGGGCTGCATATATTTAACATAGGTGTGGCACAATGAAGCAGGTTACTATTTCTGGTTATTCGCAAGGGAACACGGAAGTAAAACTTAGATATTAACTCTTCAGTTCTAAGGTTCCCGTTAAGTATCTTGTATAATTACATACAATCTGTCAGCTTGCGACGAGAATAGGTAACGTGGAGGCCAAAAAGGAATAATACCTCGGGTTTGCTTAAGCTAAGTACCGATGGTATTCTTCTTTTGACTACAGCAAGAAAAAAGTTCAAAATAGAATCAATATGAGATAGATTAGAAATAGTAGCCATATTCCAAATTGGGGAGCAATATTCAATTTAGGTGGGATAAAAGTTTTGTAGAACAAACTCAATGAATGAAGGTCTTTAATTTCTGAAAATCTATAGAAAAGACCAAGTAAGCGCATAGAACTGCTAGTTATAGATCCATGTAATATTGCGCAAACTGTTTCAACAATGTGTCCACTTGAATTTTCAATCCTTTAACATGGATCTCAACACTTTTACAATGAAGAAAAAAAAAAGGAATTTTTAAAAAACACGCTTTTTGAAGATGGACTAAAAAGTAAAAAATAATACATTCAATTAATCTGATGAATCGGAAAATAAAAGCACCCTAAGCAAAATAAAAGCAAATATCTAAGAGCACCCACGCTTTTATTTTCCGATTGTATCTGAAACTTAATAAATAAACTTTCTTAGGCGTTAAAACAGAAAATTCAAGAGTATATTGTCAGATTATTTTAACAACGTGGCCACCTTTTAAATTTTCTGCTTGTTAACACCTGAGGAAGCTGAATTAGATCGAGTAAAGTATTGTACGGATTGTTTCAGCAATGTGTCCAGGTAGACTTTTACATTTTTCAATTTTTAAAACCTCTTTTAACCCAAACTAGTACTATTTCAAAATGTTTCTTACGTGTAAACCTCCAAAACTTTTTCCGTGATGTAAACAATCGCACTCTTGACGTTTCGAATACTTCCGTATTCTTCGTCGGAACCGCACGCAAGAGACAATGGGATTAAAAATAGGAGGAGGACAAAATAAACGCGTCCATGCGTATGTGATTGTTTCTTTTTTTTCTAGTTTTTGGTACACTACGAACCACTCCGTTCAATAGACTCCGGCGGGAATTGAACCTGTGATTACACACACAGAAAGTGAGCGCGCTAACCTCTAGGGAACACCGAGGTCGTCAATTCATAGGCCTCTCAACTAAAGAACAGCTGCTTTAGTTTTCAAGCCTAAGGCACGCTCCTTTCCCACAAGGAATAAAAAATACCACTGTGTTGTGTGTTAAATAGCATATGTGGTCATTTCACTGCTCCAACTGTCAGTTACATGCGGAAATTTCCAGAGTTTGAAGTATCGAGCTCAAACGAGAAATATCACGTAATAGTAAAGCACTGTATCTTTGTGTCTTGTATGTTCAGTTCGGGTTCTTCTGCCAATTCCCTATTGGCAAGTGTTGCATGTTAAAGTGCTCACTTTAGATTCAGTGTTTCCCTATTTTCTGAACCTAAATTTCCCTCAAACAATCACCATCTAACGTTCCGCAATATATACTGAAATTTTGAACATAAACGACCTGCAAATCTTCACATGTAAGTGATAGCCGTAATAAGAAAATGTCCATACATGTCAGTCATCCTACTGTAGTCCTTATTGTGAATAGGTCTACCCTAACACCGTGAAAACCTTTATTCCCTTTGAAAAAGGAGGAACGTAATAGCCTTTAAAAGCTGAGAAGGTAAGTTGATCCTTAATTGAGAGGTCGTCATGGACTGACTCATTAGTATGTTCCTTACCTCTCCATAAATGGCTTGTTATAGAACATTTGGCGTACTCATATTAATGATATTTACATTTTCACTAACATTTTGCCCTTCCTGTGTATTTTGTTCCAAATTGCATCAAAATCGGGAAAATAAATGAGGAGTTATGATTATTTAAACTAATCGGAAACCACCTGCAAGTTTGTTCACCTTATGTTGGTAAACAACTCCACACACATTGTCCAAATATTTTTGATCTGTTATTAGAGCAGAACAAGGAATCACTGCGGTGAATTTCAATAAAATCGGAGACTGTGGGAAGTGACATGGAATGGCTCCATTCCATTTCACACACATACCTTGAAATATTTTCAATTTACAAATACAAACACGCTGCACAAGTAAATGCATAATTCCATTTTCTGTTGTGTATGTGCACGACGCATTACTTAGCTTTATCATATGAACTTCATGGCATCTACATGGACTTACGAGTTCCTGCTCTGTATAGGGAGTGTAAATGAATTCGACCGACGAACATGAAAGGAGAATGGTACATCAAAAAATAAGAAGCATTAGTCACCGTAGGGAAATTCCGTGGCGTTTCGGAGCTACAAGCTGCCGAAAGCGTGATAAAATGAACTTTAGAGCTTAAGACTTAGAACTAAAGCGGCATGGTATCGTCAAAGACTTCACATGTGCTCTATCAACAAAGTGTGTATTCCAAAACTGAGTAATAAGGATTTCCCAAAGGCAGTAGAGGCTTCCAAGAAATTATCTGATGTAAAGACGGGTTGAAATAAGCACGAATGGGACGACTTTTCAGCAAGTAACAATAATTCGTTTGCGGCAAGTCGATATCTCAAAACAGATTCCTTTCTGCACGGCAAAACAGAATAAGAATTACATATATTCAACGAACGTTCGGTTTATTTGTCACCACTGTGAACAAGCGTCATTGCCCTGCTAGATAGCGGTGATTACGTATACCTCTTTTCACTCATACAGAAAGTCATACCTTTACTGTAGAGACTACGAATATCCTACCTCCTTTGGAGATTCCCTTGCGCAACAAACGCACAATTTTGGATAGAGCAGGGTTGAAGTCTCTGAAGATTCTATCCCACTTCAGCTGCTGCTAATAGTATTGAAAATATCGAGCTCTTAAGTACATTTCCTCGCTTTCGGTATCCTGTAGTTCTAAAATGTGGCGGAATTACCACCAGGTCAATAGGGCATTTTTTGTTATTTTCTGATGTGCTATATCATTCCTATAAGTTTGTCTGCCTAAAGTTCATAAATAAAATTCAATTCTAAGTTTGTTAATCGAATTCTGCTACTCCCTGTATATAGGTGGTGTGATGCACACAAGACAACAACATTTCGAAAAGGAGAATTCCACCGTGTGTTGTCCACAACGATACCGGAAACTAAAATCCCAAACACTTCATGACCTATGGGCTACAAGTCGAGTTTAACGACATTAAGATCATGGTGATGTATGTACCCGTTCTGGATTTACACTTTATATGGATACCAATTTTAAACTTATCCTGGAAAATGCTGCAATCCTGCTATTTCGCTTGCAAGAAAGGTCAAGACGCTACGTTACTATCTCAATACACGCTATTCTTGATAAAAAATATTCATTTTAAATATTTAATTTTGCAATACGGAAGTAATCATTTCCGAAATCATAAGTTATAAAATGGAGATTTTCTTCAATAAAGTCAAAACAGATAAAGACGCTTTTTCAAACTTCTTGAAAAAGGAGGATCTCTTTCACGTGGAAATTCAACAACCTTTTCTTCAAGCAAACTGAGGTCAAAAGACTTCAATCCGAGAGAGGGGGAGAAAGAACCAAACAAACTTCTATTCAACATACAGGACTGCAACTAACTAGACCGGTAAGAATTACAGACTTATGGACCATCTATGTTAGAAAATATAGACTTCAAAAATCTGAAGACAATGGATCTTTTACCGGCTTTTACCACCCTCTTTGTTCTCTTTTATCTTTTTTTTTTTTCAATTTTTTTATGCATCTACTTTTGCTTTTTAAAGATGTGCAAAATTGTGAACATACATTCAAGTGTAGTATACAATAATGTTCATCAATACTTTGAGTCTTTTTTCGTTCTCTGGTCTTTCCTCTCTACCCTCTAAACTGTATCCTTCTTTTTCTTTTCCTTTCTTTTACTCTTCCCTGATTTTTTTTTTCGAATCTCCCTATTGCTATTTAAATCTATTTTAATCGAAATAGAGGTGCTGCTCACAACATTTTGAATTTCTATATTTCTAAATAATAATAATAATAATAATTAAACACAGCCATATTCAATCCACTACTGGATGTGGCCTCTCCCGGAGGGAGGAGGCGGTCTACTGCTCCCACGCTGACCAGACGTGTTGGGAGAGGAGAGCCGAAGCTCTCAACTGTGATCGCTACCTCTTTATTCAGGTAGCTCCCCAATTGGCCTCACGACGCTGGGTGGACGCCGCACAGATATATATGTCTATATACCCAGGCAGACCCATTGTAGCCAGTTATAATTCCCCTACTGAACGCATTTCCGTTCTCGTTGACTCCTTCCTTCACACATGTTCAAGCGCTGCCTGCCTACATACGCGACACCTACCACTTCGTAGAAATCATCCGTAAATCACCGCCTCTTCCTCCTGACATACTGCTTTGCACCATAGATGTTACTTCCTTATATACCAACATTCCTCATGTCCATGGCCTAGCAGCTATGGAATCCTTCCTTAACCAGAGACTCAAACCCCATATCCCAACCACAGCTTTCCTTCTTAACCTGGCCAACCTAGTTCTCACATGTAACAACTTCACCTTTGACGACAAACACTATCTTCAGATCCGAGGCACAGCCATGGGTACGAGAATGGCACCTTCTTATGCTAATCTGTTTATGGGCAAACTCAACCTTTGACCCCTCTACTCTGGGTAAGATTCTTGGGCGATATAATGATGCTATGGACTCATGGTGAAACCAGTCTCAAGACATTCCTAGAACAATTGAACCAATTCCATGTTGTCAGTTCACTTCATCCATCTCTAACAAGAGAGTCAATTCCTTGACGTGGACATCACTAGGGAACGGATTTTTAAGTAAATAAATGTTTTTTCTGCAGTGAGATAGAGGCCCTTCCTTTTGCCAAAATGTTGATCATATCCTTTTATGTCACCACAGCAAATTTTATTTTACATAAAAACACATATTTTCCAGTTTTCCGTATGTAAATACATATTTTAAGAATTTTCGTTTTAAAAACATAAAATCGCTTATTGAGGACTGCTACATCGAAATCTTCGAAAGAAAAAATGCTTATTCTCCCACACTTCTTTCATACCGAGTGTGTCAGGTTTGTTTTGTCTTTGAGCACGTTGACTGGCAGACTTCTGGCGCCTTACTTTAATCTACACGTAAGGTCCAGTTGTGGGAAATTCTACCCAGCCACAAGCCAGTTACAACATTGCAGGGCTTTAAATCAACGACGTGTCTTTTCGTTTATTGTGTTCATCACAGTGTGTGTGTGTGTGTTTTCTCATACTATAAAATGCCTAAAATAAAGGCAAGTGTTTCATCTCGTTTGCAGAAGTTCTGTGACGAATATAAGGATGTGTTGTCTACTGATGGCAAAGTACTATTTTGCCAATCATGTGGTAAATCTGTCGCGGGTGACCAACGTTCACAAATTACGCAGCATTTGGAGAGCAAGAAGCATATTGCTGCTGCTTCACGTTTGAGCAAGAGACAGGCATTTATCGGTCAACCAATTACGTCTAGTTCTGGTGAACCGTCAAAATTGTCCGCTTTTTCAATGGACTTGTGCAGAGCTTTTGTATCCGCATATATTCCACTGTTCAAATTAAAGAACCCTGAATTACGAAAGTTTCTCGTGAAATATACGAACTTCGAACCGCCTGACGAATCAACATTGCGAAAAGCTTATCTGCACAGGTGTTACGAGCAAACTTTACAACATATTCGCTCGGAATGTGCGCATCAAAATATTTGGGTATGTATGGACGAAACTATAGACTCCAGTGGTAGAAAAGTGAGAAACGTGATTGTAGGAGTGCTAAGTAATGGTGACGAAAAATTATTTGCTAGTGTGTAAAGAGCTACCTGCTGCTACACATGTAAAGATAGCAAGGCTTTTCAACGAAGCAATGCAGCTATTGTGGCCAGACGGCATAAAATTTAACAATGTTCTTCTTGTTACAGATGCTACAGCTTCCATGAAAAAAGCTGCAGTATGCCTTGCCGTTAGCTACCCCAAAATGGTGCATGTTACCTGTGTGGCTCATGCGTTGCAGAGAATATGTGAAAAGATAAAGAGTTCTTTATCCCAAGGTCGATAAACTAGTTTCAAATGGAAAGAAAGTTTTTATCAAGTCACCTCAAAGAATAGACATTTTTAATCAAAAATGCCCTGGGATTCCGTTGAGTATTATGCTCAGAACTTTGAACAATTCGTATCTGTCGTAAATGATCTCGACAAAGACGAAACATCGTCTATAGAAATTCTGGAAGAACTGTTAAAAGATCCCTAAGTAAAACTCGAGTTAGTATTCATTTCAACAAACCTGTCCTTTCTTGCTCGTTGTATAGAAAAGCTTGAATCGTCATCGAACACTCTGTCAGCTTCAGTGGGTGAAATCCGCATAGTAGAAACGAAAATGAAAGAACTTACTGGAGCTAACGGACAAGTGCTAATGTCTAAATTTACAGATAATTTTGAAAAAAAAAAAACAAAAAAAAAACAAGGTCTTCAAACATTGTGTAATATTGCACGTGTTTTGGAAGGAGAAGTGGAGGAAGATGTGGTCAATTTCAGTGTTAGTGAAATTTTGTGTTTCAAATATGCGAGAATTGTTTCTTTTGACGTGGACCAATCTTTCTCGCAATGTAAGATGCTTTTTAGAGATAATCGTCACAAATTTACAATGGGGAACTTGAAGAGAACTATGGTGGTCCACTGCAATGCTTCCAAAGAATAGCTTGCTAAGAGGTCAGCATTTAAAAACTGACTTTTAAGAGTTAACAATACACATAATAGTTAAGTTTCTGTTACGAAATATCTTTATTTGTGTCACATATTTTTCTGGTTTTAAATTTATGGCACATAAATAAATAAATATTTCTTAGTTTTTTAGCACATAAAGTTCCGTTCCCTAGACATCACTTTAGAAAACAACATCCTTACTACTTCCGTTCACATAAAAGTTACCAATCACATGCAGTATCTACACTATTCAACCTTACCACACCAAGAAAGCAGTTGCTTTCTCCCTTGCCCTCAGGACAATGACTGAATTCCACCACCTCTGCTACTAAAACTTACAAACAACGACTCCAGCAGGCTCTAGTCAACCGTGGTTACCCACCTAACCTTGTAACCAAACAGATTCGCCGTGCATCCTCATACATTCAACCCATTCAAACCTCCAACCCACCCAGTTCCATCCTAAACTAATCAAGGTCAAACAAATCCTACACTCTCATTTCCACATTCTCCAATCTGACCCAGACACACGATCAATATTCCCCACCAAACCTAGATTAATTTTTCAGCATCCACCTAATCTTAGAAACATCTTGGTCCGTACGAATTCCTCCTTGCCACCACCCCAAACCCATCACTTCTCCCAGTCACTATCAATCTGCTAGTGGCTGGTACACCCTAAATCCCAAGGGTACATGTCACACTCTAATGTAATATACATCGTATCTGCAATTTCTGTGATACCTTTTATGTGGGGGAAACAGGTGGTGATCTTAATATTCGAATTAACAACCATCGTCCCTTCTGCACTATCAACAAACCGGATGCCCCAGTCCCATAACACTACTTTTTTATTTATCTTTCCTGGTTGCCATAATACACATTTTACCCCTACGACAAACACATCAACACGCCGTCTGTGGGAGGGCGCCTTTATTCATGGTTTAAGGGCGAAAATGAATCCTGGCCTTAACTTCTAAACCTCCCGTTTGCTCTGCATCTTCATCATCTTCCTTCCACAATTTCAGCTCGAACTTACACGCTGTACAGTTGTCAATGGTTCCAAGCTCCGGAAATCCATGCAGCAGTCAACTGTTCTCCAAACTGGTACGTCGTCCGCTACGTGTCGCCACTATCGTCGAAGCCTTTTGTTTAGTCCTCACGTGTTCGTCCTTTCGTCTACTAGCAGGAATACGGTCATAATATACCGAAATATCGTGAAAAACTATGTGAATATCATTAGGTGTCTGTGTTTTTTTCTACGGAACAAATAAACTGTACGTAACTTCCTTATTTTTTTATCATTAATTTACCTTATATATATATGTGTGTGTGTGTGTGTCAGTCCCGTACCTGTCCGCTCTGTCTGTTGTTTACGTTCTCTCCTACGATGTGAAAATGCTTTCGCGAAACGCCGCTTTTCTATTGTGTTTGTGATGTTCGTATACGCCAGTCTTGGTATTCTACAATGCACCTTTTTACCATCTTATGTATTCCCGCGTAGGGTTTCCTTTGTTCCGACTACATGGTCACCACATCATTTCGTCATCCTTTCTATTTTCCTGTCATTCTGCCCTGACTTACTTTCGACATTCCTTTGAATATTTCCACCATTGTCGTTTGTTTTACCTAATATTTATCTTTCCTTTTATTAATATTATTATTTACTTTTTTTCCTGAGTTATCGCTTTACTTAAGTTATATTTGGATTTTTACTTTCAGTTACTTGAGCTCGCTGTACTACCCTTTTTTCGGCTTTACTGGACTTTCTGTACTCCTACAGATATCATGTCCTCCAATCCTCTTTTGTTCTGGATTACACGCTTCCGCACCAACACACTTTTAGTTTTCCCGCATTCTCTCACATATTGAATTCCTGCAACTAGGATTTACACCTATCGGCTTAACCCCCAAAATCAACCTCTTTGGCTTCTCACCATCCGTTTGGAACAAGCCTTTTTCCTTCTGCAGATGGAGTTCCTTTAATCTGACCTCCCTAGCACTTTCGTTACACTTTCACCAAGCCTTAGAACTCCTCATAGAACTTCAATCTCTCATCAAAATCCTGCTTCCCTTTCTATCTCCCTCTATTTCATACATATACCTAATCCTAGCTAATGCTTCGCGTCTGTTGTTCAATCTGATATAACCAACACCTTTCCAAACTTTCTCGTTTTTGTCTTTCTGTCCTCTCTCAAGCCTCCTCGCTGTCTTTGCCTCACCCTTTAATGTCACCCTGATCCGACCTCTCTCGACAATTGCTGGAACAACCTAACATCTGTCTCTCAGAGATTCAAAAGTAACCACGTAAGTGAATCCGCCACTTTTAGCAAACCCAAAAATCCTAAATGCCTGTAGCCAGTTCTCAGCCTTTCTACCCCCACAGATTTGTCCGAATGTCACACCCGTCACAATGGAATGGCCGAATAGTTGAAGATTCTAGTAATTGATTTTGCACGGAATTTGATACTATAGACATTACAAATTATTATTATATAACCTGCTTTAATAATTTTGTTTGAAAATAATTTGTTAATAAAGACAAAGTGAAGAGAATCAAAATCTTATAAGAGCTAGTAATGCTGGTCGGCTACAAAATCAACTGTTGGAAATACGCTATTTAATACTTTGTATTAGAGTACTGACTGAGTTTGTGCACTTCTAGAACGTGCTCTCATCTAAGAAATCATTAAAAAACAAAAGTTGAGAAAAGCCACTTTTTTTGTGCAAACCCTGGTTGAAAAGGAAAATATAACAAGGTTTCGAGTCACGGAAATGTGCTAGCTAAAAGTGCGTGGGAGAACACATTGAATGAGTATAAACGTCATGTGCATCGCTTAGCATGGAATATATATAAGATCACCGAAGCCAAGCAGCTCTGGGTCTGGTCAGTGTTTGGATGGGTGACCGTTTCAGCACTCCAGATGGTGTTGCCTGTGCGGCGTCCACCCAGCGTCGTGAGACCAATTGGGGAGCTACCTGAATAAAGAGGTAGCGATCACAGTTGAGGACTTCGGCTCTCCTCTCCCAACACGTCTGGTCAGCGTGGGAGCAGTAGACCACCTCCTCCCTCCGGGAGAGGCCTCATCCACTAGTGGATTGAATATGGCTGTGTATTATTATATATATATATATACTGGGTGTTGCAAAATAGCACCGACAAACCTACCTCACAAGATTCCTGATATGAAAATAGGACAAAAAGTATAGACCATCGATAGTGCACAAATGCTTCGTTTCGGCGCTATAGGCTGCCAAAACCATGGGAAAACGAACGTGATATGTCCAATACCATGAACAGCAGAACAGCAGGGGCACGGTACCCTCAAAGGCTTCAAACCAGCTCTATCCAAAAATTGTTCAATGGACGAGCAAGGTATTCCCAGAAATTCTCTGAAGGAGAGTCCAAATAAACATGAATAGGACTACCTTGCAACAAGTAACAATAATTCGTTGGCGGTAGGTCGATATCTCAGATTTCCTTTCCGGAACGCTTTTTATTTAATGCGTGGTTGTATAACAAATAGGAGTACATTACATACATTTCAACGAACGTTTGTGGTACTTTTTGTCAGTAAAGGAGACTGTCATTGCCCGGTTAGATGCTAGTGATTGCGTTTATCATCTGTACTCATACGGAAACTCGTCTTATTTGTGCTTATTTCTACTCACATTCACTCACTATAATTATGTAACGAGTTGGTAGGGGGAGCTTGCCTGTCATGGGAGTCATTCATAAGAATAATGCCCACTATTCCATTCATTAGTAAGTGACGCCATTAGTATTCCTCCGCATGTCACCATATCCGAATGAACTGGAGTGCGTATTTTACGAATTAGATATTCTCGTGTGGTTGCCGTACTATGTTTTGGATAGTTACATGTCGGGAGGTGCGTATGGAAGTATCAGTCACAATAACTTTTTAAAAACAAGTGGTGTAGACCGTATAATATCGGTCAATAGAGTGGTGTCCTTTGGTGTAGATAAAGTAAACCTTAACCGAAAGTGGGCACTGGACAATTATACATCTGCCCCGGCAAGTTAAAAGGCCCTAATTCCAACTTTTTTCTAAATGCTTTTTTGTAGCGTTTCCGAATAAGTCTGAAAAAATATGACATTAGAGATTCCTAAATCCAATATATTACTCATCACTGTATTAGATTTAGAGCTTTCTGATGTCATAAAAAGGTGTATTTTTTCAAACCGATTTGGAAAAGCCTTTAGAAAAAAGTTGGAGTTAGGGCCTTTTAACTTATCAGGGCAGATAATCTGCTTATAGACCACCTACAAAGCAAAAACTTACTAATACTTATCTTTAAGATTAATGTAAAGCCAAGCTTTCTAACAAAAGATGGCAGCGCTAACTCCGTATATGTCTAATGTATTTTTATCGTAGCACGAAATTTCAATGTTGCTCCTACAAATTCAAGCCGAGAGAGTTCAAACTTTCAGGAAAGAAAGTTCATAACCAATTCAAGGGTTCTATTCGTGCCGATTTTTTATTTTCTTTCTGGTTCATTTTTGAAATCACTTCATTGTTGTTATGGATATCCAAACCTATAACAATGAAGTACTTTCAACAATGAACAAGAAAGAAAATAAAACATCGGCACGAACAGAACTCTTGAATTGGTTATGAACTTTCTTTCCTGAGTCTGAACTCTCTAGGCTTGAATTTGTTGGAGTAGCATTGAAATTTCGTGCAACGATAAAAATACATTAGACATATACGGAGATAGTGCTGTCATCTTTTGCTGGAGATCTTGACTTTACATTAACCAGACTTGTCAACCTAGAGAAGTGCTAATGTGTGAAGATTGCCAACCTGGAAGGGGGAGATTGCGTGAGGAACGAAAAACATGCCAAAGAGTTACAACACAGACGTTAAGTATCCCAAAAGTACTACAAGTAACAAGTAATTTCAGTTTTCAAAGTAGATCCTACTTGAAAAATTAAATTAAAATAACCATTCTTGAAGGTATTGAAATAGTTTACGATCTGATCAGTTCAACAATTCTTCTACATACCATACGTCTTGCAATGCTGTCACTCTAGAAAATGTTTCCGTTCTTATTTCACTTTACAGCAGGAGCTTTAAAATATGCGTGACAGGTCCTTTGCGTAAGAGCGAGTTCATGCTTGAATGCGTGTGACGCGCGCATTATGCGTGAGAGTTGACATATCTGCATTAAACTTAATTGGGACTAAAGGTTTAAAGGGAATAATTTAGTTTCCGGGGATACCCCTGGAAACTAAATTATGCTTCATGAACCGGAAGTGGCCAATATTTATATCTATCGTTTTCTTTCGTCAAACTGAGTCGATTGATGTACATATTGTTTGTGTAGAATTGCTGCATATTCCCCACCCCTGGAAACTAAATCATGCTCTATGAACCGGAAGTTGCCAATATGGATATCATTTGTTTTCATCTGTCAAACTGAGTCGATTGATATACATATTGTATGGGTAGAATTCATAGATATACCCCACCCCCCGGAAACTAAATTATTCCCAATTTAAATATTTCCTAATGTTGGTAGTGTCAATTCACTCTTTACAAACCAATCAATCAACACATTATCTATATTGCTACAAGGGTGTTTTGCTTGCTGATGGATCTCTTTAAATATAACCTGGATGAGCCTTGCACTTGGATTCTCAGTTACTAAACTTGTAATTACTTCAAGCAATAAAAACGGAAATAGTTTTTAAATGCACCCAAGCATCACTAACAACGTTCTCTTGTTCAGGATGTATATGGAGGTCTATCTAAACAAGGGTGCAAACACTTTTTGAGTTTTGACATTTCGAACTACTGTACTTGATTAGAGTATGCTACGTACTACCGGTAATTTACCATATTTCTTGTGTGAAGAATACCTACTTAAACGCATGTTCTAGTCTGGGGCGCGGAAATGACAATATTAATCAGCTGAAAGAACAATTATAACAAAGAGGAATGACAGTAGTTTTTTTTTTTTTTAAGTAGGTCAAGCCTGATAAATAACAAAGCAATCAATTAATGCATTGGCAGCCACTTACCTTTACGTTTCTTAGAGATCTAAGTGACTCCCTTCTCCTAATACGGGCTTTAAAATCAGATAGACCATGAAGATATGTATTTTCCTTGTTCAAACTTAATAGTAACGACCTGGTCACTTTTCGAATCTTCCTCCTTGGCGCCATGTTTAACTTTCAATCACTGTTGCCAACTCTTGATAATTTAAAAAATCGCTCGATTCAGAGTTGAAAGTCGCTAAATAACTACGGGTACCGATTGTCGGATACGCCCACGGTGTAAGACCTAAGGCCACTTTAGACGGTACAATTTCTCGTACGATCTCTCGTATGAAAGAATGTATACAATCCATAGTACGAGATTTTTCGTACGATAAATCATAAAATATTGTATAGTGTTTTACACGGTACAATTTTGGATACGACGGGATAATGATGAAACTGCTGGAGTTTATAGTTGTGACACCTCAGGCTTTCAGGGTAATTATACCACAGATATTTGTGAAAGTATAGCCCATTTAAAAAATAGAAAATAGTTAAAATATTGATAACAATTAATCTTGACGCAACAGAAATTCAGTTAATTGTAATGTCAAATTCTTCTACCAAGAGAATCTAACTTCTACTAGGTTTCAGTGGTAACGAAATTGTCGTAGTTTTACTTCTGTACTTCGATAAAGATATTTCAATGCGGACACAAGAAACGTTGAAAATTTTGCTGTCTTCGGTGATAAGTTCGGAGTCATATGTGTTTTGTTTTTACAATATTCCTGAGTTAACAAGATATGTGACATTACACAGCACTTCAAAAGTATATAAATCGCGATATATTAACTTCTATTTATACATATGGGGGCAATTGGTAACACTGCGGTTTAACTACTTCTATCACAGAGCACTGGAAACGCATCAAAATGCTACGTTTTACGTTCCTATAGGCATGAAATATTTGCAAAATACAAAAATGAGGAGTAATGTAGATTTTATATGATTTATAGCCTCATTTCACACAAGGTATATAGGTGTGAATAGGGTGGCTCAGCTGCATTGACTTGCACAGCTCTGGGTTGACGTCGACACTCTACTTACATTATGTCTACTTCTGTAATAACTGTTTAATGTATTTCATTATTTCGGATGCACAGAGCGTATATGTTTATCAAAATCATTGGGGAGAAATATGATTGCAAAGATACCGGTATCCTCTACATTACTTTCCTTCATACTTATCATGACTGCAGCAAATTCGGTACTCTACGCACAAGAAAAACAATGAAAATAACCTTAACTGCATTGCACAATATATAGGAAAAGCAGTAGCTATTAGATCACATCAGAACTTTGTCTTTATATTTTTAAACATATTTCTCACGTATTTAGTACCTTTTATGGTTATAAGAATGCAAAACGTAGCATTTTGAGGTATTGCCAGTCCTCTATAGTAGAAGTAGCTGTACTGCAGTATCACCGACCTCTTTACACTTCCCTTAAAAACATTGTTTTATATCTTTATACCTGTAATAGTTTATTATGCCATTATGTATGTTGATTTCAGCATCAAGTAATAACATTAATATGTTCTCTTTGTCTCGTAATCCATAAACAAACAGCCGAATAGGAAAGGACGCTATATTGCCAGTAGGGGCGCTGTCATAGATTGTACGAAAAATCCGCTGAAAAATAGGACCGTTTCTATTTAGAGAACACATCGAAGATAGCAGGAAAAATCGTACGATCTGCGCTTTACACGATCAAAGAATGTAACCGATGGGATTGCACACGAGGGATCGTACGAGAAATTGGATCGTCTAAAGTGGCCTTTAAGTAGGTGAGGAAGCGGGAGCATTCAGCAATATAAATATAAATTATATGTTCCCATAACGCACGTATTTTCAACAGCGACCACTAGATGGCAGGTCATACAGACTGCGGGTCGTTTAACAGGTGAACTTGTGACTACAAGTAGTACAACATTTTTCATTGCTTTTAACTACAAAATTTCTTCTGTAGTTTTAGTGTTATCAACACGAACTACCAAGAAGAGTGTTTGCTGTGTTCAGTGTTACAAAACCGGTGAACTGTTATTGTTACCACAAACAATGGGGAGAAAGTATTTCGTTCCTTTCTGTAAAAGTGGTTATAGTTCCGCTGAAACAAAGGAGTGGGCTAAAATTTCGCTTTTCAAAGCCTCTTCGAATAAAGAACTGCTGGAAAAATTCAAAGACAATTGATTTGTTCAGAATATGCAAGAACCATATCCTAATTCTGAAATGGAAGCTCATCGGTTGGTGTTCATGTAACAGCTCATCATTCGGGGGCTCTCATGCACAACCGATTGCAACATTTGTTTCTTGTGTGCTGATTAGGGGTGTTCGGAATGCCAATATTTGCGATTCCGGAAAGTCGGAATTTCTTAAAGTCGAAATTTGGGAATACCAAATTATGATTTTGAATTCAATTTTTAAGACCAATAGCCTAAAGGCTTTAGGCTAATTTGCTTCAGTCCGGATGGATGATAATGGGATGATTGATGGAATGGAGAAAATGGAAGGAAACAGGTAAACCCCGAGAAAACCGATGCACACGGTGTTTGTCCACCACAAAGCCACATGGCACCAACAGGGATCGAACTGATGACGCCAAGCACCAGAAATGAGCGCTTTACCTTTGAGTCACTGCGGCACTCGGAATTCCGGAAAGTCGGTATTCCGAAATTTCGAATAGTCGGAATTGCGGAAAGTGGCAATTGTGGAATTTCGGAAAGCAAGGAATTTCGGTATTCCAAATTATGAGTTTGAATGTAGGTCTTTGTAAGGTTTTTAGCCTAAATGCTTTAGGCAAATTTGGCTCAGGCCGGATGGATGATGATGGGATGATTGGTGGAATGGAGAAAGTAGGAGAAAACAGGATAGCACGGAGAAAACCCACGCATACGGTGTTTGTCCACGACAAAACCTACATGGCACGAACAGAGATTAAACTGACGAAACCAAGCCCCAGAAGTGAGCTCTTTCCCATTGAGTCACCACGGCTCTGGCAATTTCGGAAAGTCGGAATTCCGCAAGATTTCGGAATCCAAGTAATTCCGGAATTGACTTTAGACTTCCGAACACCCCTAGTGCTGATACAATTGCTTTTAAAAGCCGTTTCATTGCTCGAAGCTGCTGGTACATTTGTTGACGCAGTGGTAGCTGATGGGGCATCTACAAATCGTGGGATATGGTAAGAACTTGGAATATAGGAGAAAAGGTTCTATGAAAAGTTTCTTTGTCCACCTTTTAGACGATGGAAGGAAAATATTTGTTTTCTGACGCTCCTCATGTATTCAAGTGCATTAGGAACAGTTCAATGACGAAGAAACAATTAATAATTAACAACAAAATTGCTAAAAGGTCACGTTGGACATTGCACATCCCAATCATCTTCGATTTTGCCCAAGATTGACTCCATCACACACACAAATCCTCGAAGTCCTGGTGTAAAAATGCATGTTTATATAAAATTCTTAGTTTCTACAGCCTATTCAAACCACCAAAATTTGGAAACTGTGAAATTTTGGAAAACAAAGGAAAGCCTGTTCTTTCGACGACTTTAAGTACGCTTTTCGCCCCAAGCAAAGAGAAAAATCATGTGCGTTGGATAATTTAAAGAAGAGACTGGATAATTTAGTGGCTGAAGAATTTTGGGATTGTGATGAAGTTATTGAACATGATTATGGCATGGCCGAAGTCGTCGACTGAATTTAATTGCTATATCACAGGGTTTGTTACTAGACGTATTTCCGATTTTGTGCAGTGTTCTGTGTGGAAAGATGCAATCAACGCCCATATCATTGATAGCAAGTTATCCATTCCTGAAGCAGGAGTAGTAAACTGTAAAACGAGGGGAAAGTTAATTCATCCAAATCGAAACTTGTCATCCAGGCTTCTTTCTGCGGTCGGGTCTTTCCTTGCTGAAAGCATAAATAGTGTAAATGTCTATGAAGAAACGGTGTTCCATTTGCTCGAAAACTATCAATTTCCATTCCCGTTTTTTAATTTTATTTAGGGCCTTTAGGATAGTGGGAGTAAAGGATTTGGAGGAACTATGTTGAAGGTGCCATCCCGGCATTTGCATGGTGTGACTGAGGAAAACCCTGGAAAACCTCAGTCAGGATTGTCGGCCGCTGGGATCGTACCCACAATCTCCCGAATGCTACGCTAACGCTCTACCACTGAGCTACTGCGGCTTGGTTTTTCATTCCCGTGTGTCGAACATAAGGAAGACACAATTGCCAGAATTATTCACTATTTTATGTTTTTAAAAATGAGACAATTCTGTAAACGAAAGAATAGTGGTTTCGGTCTCCAAACTAAACAGAAGAGGAAGCTGTCAAAACTTTGTAACACTTAAGCAATTAATCATAAATGAAGATCTTCACTACAAAAGATATTTGAGTTTCCGTTCAAGCTAGCACTTTTTGTTATTACCATTCATTCTCGATTCTAGAGGACAGTTTCCGAAATAACACTTCCTTCCCCGACTTCCAAACAATGTAAAAATAATTAATTTGTATAATAATGCCCCAACCCGCAAGGAATATTCTGCCAGCAAAACCCAGTTCCACAGGGAAAAACACGTACCTAACAACTACCGGCCGACAAATCACCACAATTATATAAAAATTGTTATTGAATTATTATTGTGTCCCCTAGGCAGCAATGTCCTTATGGAGAGGTTTCCTCTAGTGAACTACACATGGGCAAAGAAAAATGAAAACTCAGCCAATGTTAGCTGTAAAAGCAAGCTTTAATATGTAGTGTGAAGTTTTGTGAACAACGTGAAGAGAACCCTGATATACTAATGAAAATCCATTCCAGCGAGAAATATCAATATGAACCCAGGACAATCGAAACAATAATGAAAAATGTCTTTCTATTTCTAAAATATGTGTTCGTACAAAAAAAATGTGCCTGTTGGAGTACGAAAGTTTTATACAGATATATAATGTGCTGTTATGTTTTCCGTCTTCATGCTCACTTTACTTATAATTTGTCAGTCCTCTAAATTCGACGTGTACCCGAAAGGAGCATGGGACAATGGTGACTTTACTATATTAGTTCAATAATTCCTTCAACCATATATTAGTATAAAATGTGAAAAATATTATTCTATTTAAAATAAAAATCAGAATCGAAAACCGCGTACGAAAACCCTCCACGGTCAACTGCTTAGGCCCGCAGTTCGCAGCGCTCCAAAGTGACAAACCAGGGAAACATAGTAGTTTTTAATGGAACACATTGAGCTGCGTCGCTTCCTCGCCTACTTATCTTACACCGTGGTTATACCACAGTGGTAGGCCATTTTCACATAAATAATAATTAAAACAAAACCTATGTCACATAAAATGTGTATAAAAAATGCCCCCAGTTTTCGGAGAGCTTTAACTTGATATTTAATTTTTATCAGCTGACGATATGGGCATTCGAGGAAAAATTAAAAAGTTTCAGGCTTCGATTAACTTCGAATTTTATACCGGAAATCTTATTTGAATGTTAAGAACAGCGTCCTAATATTTAGGGTAAAACTCTGTTGTTTATTAATAGTTTTAAGACAAATTGTTCTTCCAACTTTTCAAATGTTCTATTTTCACTTTATATCATAAATAATACGAAAGTAAGTTTATTATTGTGTCCGACTACAAGTGTATAGAATTCATGACCGTTCGTGTTGTCGGTCAGGGTGTACTTCTGAGCTAGTTCTATTGTGATGTTAGATTTTTTTTTCTAATAACCTAACAGTCTTTTTAAAAGCACTTTATATCTAGATTTATTTTAATTTAAAATGGATAGACATCGTCGCGTTCAAGGTAGATTTGCGATTTTCTGGCAATGTACAAATTGAAACTATTAAAAAAATTAGCAGTAAGACTTAAATAGTAAAAAAATATAAATAAAATTTTTACAAAACCTTCTTTCGCTGTCAAGTATTTATCCTGTGAAATATAGTAAGTATACGCTCAAAATTATAATTATTATGGTGAGTCTACACTAGACAAAAGTTATGTGCGTGCACATACTGGTGACGATTGTCTCAGAACGTTCAAATCTTATATCTAGTGTAGTAAAAACTAATCCATTATTTTTGCATGACATTGAAGGCTTGACTTACCATAGTTAGAATGATCCGATTTAGGTCACATATGCGACGTTTTGTTCGATAATGTGTTGCCATTTGGAAGGTAATATCATGATGCCTCTCTCATAGAAGCCCTTGTCCCTATTGACAAAAAATTGAGACAGTCGATTTTCACAAGCCTCTCTTGAAGCGAATTCTTCACCAGCAAACGTGTTCGCCATGGACAGGAACAGATGGTAATCACTCGGTGCCAGGTCCGGACTATAAGGTGGATGCATGAGAACCTCCCAACCAAGCTCCCGGAGCTTCTGGCGAGTCACTATCGATGTGTGTGGCCTGGCGTTGTCCTGGTGGAACACAATGCCTCTCCTATTGGCCAAAGCTGGCCGCTTCTGGGCGATTGCTGCCTTCAGACGGTCCAATTGTTAACAGTATAGTTCCGAGTTAAGGGTTTGGCCGTAGGGGAGCAGCTCATAGTAGATAATTCCCTGCCAATCCCACCAAACACACAGCAAAACCTTCCTGGCCGTCAATCCTGGCTTGGGCACCGTTTGCACCGGCGCACCGCGCTTCGACCACGACCGTTTTCGCGTGACGTTGTCGTAAGTGATCCACTTTTCATCACCAGTCACCAACCGCTTCAGAAATGGGTCGCTTTTGTTGCGATTCAGCAGCGATTCGCAGATGGAAATTCGGTCCATGAGGTTTTTTTGCGTTAACTCGTGTGGCACCCATACATCAAGCTTCTTTGTGTATCCAGCCTTATGCAAATGGTTCCACACGGTTTTTTGTGCAATGTTTAGCTCTTGAGCAATCGAAACAGTGCTTACATGACGGTCGGACGCGACAATGTCCATGATTTTATCGACAAGTTCGACACGCGGCCTTCCAGTGCGTGGTACATCTTTGACGTCAAAATTACCGGAACGGAATCGACGAAACCAAAATTGCGCGTGATTGGCTGTTACAGTATCAGGACCATAAACACTATTCACATTTGCAGCCGCCTGGCTTGCGTTTTCGCCTTTATCGAAGAAAAACTGTAAAATAAAGCGTATTTTTTCTTTGCTAGTGTCCATTTTGACGCGCGCTCACACAACACTGAGTCAACTCATCACAACTATCTGAACAGTGTTTGTAGTACGCAATCTCATCGTTTGAACGCCATCTCGTTGAACCCGATCGGACTTATACAACGCGAGATACAGATCACTGAGCCATCTATTGGCAAAATAATGGATTACTTTTTACTACACCAGATATGTTTCTTTCCTACTCCGAATTTTGAAAACAGAAAACGAGATAAGGAGAATTTATACGTATCAACCTACTGTTCAAATTAGTATATTTGTTGACACATTGCACTGGTTTAAATACACACAGAAAGAAACATCTAAAAGACCCGATATGATTTATATTTGCTGTCTCAATTAATTTCCAATGTTACTCCTGTTTGACAGGAAAGTATTTTGCTGCGATAAATCGTATCATTTCTCTGCCCAGATCACATGATAACTTTTTGTCTGACACACAGTGTAACACTCGATAAAATAATCTTGCAAATTGGAAAGCTAATACTTTTACCTAATATTTTTAATATAGAACTCTTATTATGTTTGTGTTACACTCCACCTAACATAACTAATCAAATGGTAGCATAGTATGATGTCACTAAAAGACAACTGAAGGTGCTAAAGCGATCGTTTACATTTCGTAGAGGTACCGCAGTGGTTGGACGAGGGAAGCAATTATTACTGAATAAATATATGTGTCAGCTGAAATACCAACTTTGTATACGTACGTTCAAATGATTTGTCAATAAATTACTTCTGCCAAACTGTTTGTGCCTAAACTATAGAAGTATCGTTGAAATATATCTACTAAGATCGATGTTATTCTGCTGGGATCCTCGATATTTAAGTAGTAATTGTAGCAATTGTATTGCAGTTTCCTACATAGAAGTTATTTTTCCCTCTATGTATGTGTCGCTTTGAATTAAAGGAACTACCGTAAGTAATACCCGATAAAGAGGACTCGTACTGATTTCCAGGCACCCGGCAAGTCCTATGATAAGCACTCTTGTTAGATAAAGTTTATCTTTGAGACTCCAACTTCTGTTAGGTATTGAGCCATATGTTCCCTCTCGATAACTCATTTCCTTGTAAATTTCACACAGATACTTCCATAAACACCTAGAGAAAGCCAGTAATCCAGAAAATGTTAGAAAAAGCTATGTGCTATTATTAATTCGTAAAATACGTACTCGAGTTGATCGATACAGAAACATGGCGGCATGCGGAGAGTTAGTAATAGCTCCCTTCTTATCAAGTGTAATGTTGACTGTAGAAGTAAGTGTGACAAATGCCTGTCGACACCGATATTTACGTCTTCTGAAAATGACTGTTAATTTTGAGCTCGGTGGAACAATCACTTGATTTAATAAGATACGTTTGCCATTCTGACGTCACTTGGTCTGTATCTCTTGCCTTGCGTTGCTTCTCAGTTCAAGCATTCTTTAACGTCTGTTTCCGTGTTGCTTCATGAAATATCAACTACTACTAATTTTACATTCTTTAACTGTTAGCGTATTTTCATAGCAATCACCGTATTTATACTTGATTACAATAATATAACTTCTTCGTATACATTTGAAGTTTACATTAAAATGCTTTGTTACCCAAATTACTCCCTTTTTATCCATTACAGGATAGCGGATTCAACAATAAACTAATAATATACGATGAGTGGAATGGTGGTTCATAGTTGGTCCCTGATGAGATATAAATAGGGTTGCCACCTTTAGATGGCTACCAAACTACGGGACACTTGGCAAAAAATACGGGACAAATCTAAAATAACTTAAAATTAAATTAACTACTTTGGCCCTGTACTACTATATGGCATACAATTTAAAACCTTCATAATAATCAAAAACACACACACAAAAAACGCTTGCTTGCGAATGATTACACACCAAAAACTGGCTGGTGGAAAATTGATATTTCAATTTCATAAGCACAGTTGGGGTTGGTATCTGCAGTGCAGACAAATATATATATATATATATATTGTGTTAATTCAACATTTTTTCATTGTTATTGAGTGACTACAATTTTTTGTGTTGAATCAACACAACAATCTGTGTTGACTGTTGATTTCAGTGATTCAACATGGTAAAGATTGTCAAGCTAACACTATCACTGCACAGTGTTGATTCACCAAAATCACACAACAAACTGATTTAGCATAAAAGGTGATGATCCCTCTGGGACACCGAAAAAATGTTGAACTAACACAGCTATTTTTTGTAGTTTATCATCATCTAGAGCAGGGTTTCTCAACCTGGGGGTCGTGACCCAGCTAGGGTTTTGTAGGTTAAAACTAATAAACTTGAAACAAAGTATTTTATTTTGCTTGCTGGGGTAAATAATTACTAAAGATAATGTAGTTTACTTAATAGTTTTGGATAATATAATTAGGATATTTATTATAAATACAGGAAATAAACTGTTATGTTTTGAAATGAAAACAAATATTACACAAAATAAAGTAATTGTGGGTCGTTGGCTACAAAGCATGGTGAAAGGGGGTCGCGGGATGAAAAGGTTGAGAAACGCTGATCTAGAGCAAACAAAAGTAGCGAGTATTATATCCTCATCCCAGGTTTCATCTTGGGGCCTGAGAATGTGAACAGAGTCTGCTCGCCAGTATGTGTAGTAAACAGTTTGAAAACAGTCCATTACTAAGTATTTGTTAAAATTATTCAAATTTTGAAACCGTATGTGTGACTTTACTATTTGTAATACGGGACGTGTAAATTTCACCTAAAATACGGGACAGGTGGCAACCCTAGATATAAAGTATTATGTAGTTAGTGTAAATACCTACCAAGTTGAAGTCAGACCCATTGTTTACCTTATTCGTGTTTTAGAAGAACCAAGGTTCGATTGCCGAACACGGTTTGAAAGTACCCTTAAATTCGCTCTGCTGGGAATAACTTGTAAAATAAAGGTGTTTTTCCTTCACCTTTCATCAGTACATTGTAGAAAAAGTGTGATGGACGCATTTTCTTTTTTATCCGTTTCAATTTTACTTTATCCGTTCATCTGTCTGCAACGTCAGCAAGCGTCTCAATCAAAAGGAAACTTAGTTAAGAATTGAGTCCAGTGACTTCGATTTATGTGGCCGCTTGTAATCTGGTGTCTTAAAATAACATGTCCTTCTAATTTGTTTAGCTTTCTACATTTAAAGAATTTATGATAATCTAAGTACGGTATATACACAGTTCGGTACGGTCTCATTGGGTTCACTCTAAGTTGATACAATCAAATTATTTCTTCTTGTTAGCGCCCCTATGAATAAGGGCATCCTGTCTGTCCGTCAATCCCCCTCCCCCTAGACTAGAAGTGAGAGAGATGATACATACACTGTTGGAATTTTGAATTTTTTAAAACCCTTGGCTCAGGCCGCGATAAGGTTGGAAGAGAATTGTGGAAGTGAGACGGCTAAGGCCTATTTTGAGGTACAATCCCAGCATTTACAAGGTGTAACTGAGGAAAATTCTGTCAGGATGGTCGGTTGCTGGGAACGATCCCAGGAACTCCCGAATGTTAAGTCAATGCTCTACCACTGAGCCACGGCCGCTCGGTAAACACCATTGTATTCCTCATCACACGCTATGGTTGGTTATACTGTAAAAAGAAATCTTGCATTGGTACCATACAGCGAATTGATTTGATAGTAGGCTACTGCAGAAACAAAGACGCCATGGATACTAATAATAAAGTGCAATAGAAAATAATAAAAAACAAGATTAGATTAGATTTAAGACTATAGGAACCAAACTACCAAATTCCAATACAGAAATGTTAAAAGATATAGCTCAATATAAGGAATAACGGGCCAAAGGCCAAAGGGAAACATTCATGACGCGTCATCGCTGCTCAGCTGTCATGGAGACTGAAACGAGAGCGGATTTCCGCGTGCCTCGTCGTAGCCGTGATCGTCTAGTGGTTAGGACATTGCGTTGTGGCCGCAATAACCCAGGTTCGAATCCTGGTCACGGCAATGGTAACATTGCCACGGCATGAGGCGAATTTTTACAATTGGTTTTAGTAAACACTGTTTTACGAAGAATGTGTAAATGGGTACTGCAACATTTTTTTCTTTGTCTACATATCTCATTGGAATAAGGGGTTAAGTGAAATGAGTGACTGCCATTACGGGATTTCAGTTTGATTAGATTTATTGTTAGCGCTGCTAGTAAGTGGAGTATCTAGGGGACTCAATTAAAAGTGTGTTTAAAAGGACGGCGATATGAAAAGTAGTACAATACAAAAATATAATTTTTACAAAAATAATTTTAAAATCAATTTATAATTTTTTAACACTTATACGAGTAAAAATAAATGCGTGGGCCACTTTAAAAACATTATGTTCATGTTGAATTATATTTTAATAAATTTTCTTTATTTTTTTTGTGCATTGTAGACAACACTATAAGATAAACTTTTTCCTACTTTTTAGTGTATTTATAAAAATAATAAATAGAATTTTTAAAATAATTATTTTGTTTTAATAATTTGCATGCACTGCACAGCGTGGACTACGTGCAGGGCTTCCGCTAGGATTTTCAGTTTGCAAGTGTAAAATCAAAACTGGGAGGGTTTAAGGAGTTTTGGACTGTTTCTATCGTTTTTGACAGTAAACATTTTAAAGTTGGGGTGCTCTCGAGGATTTGGGGGTGAAACCCAGACAAGGGGGGCTGGCGGAATCACTGATTGTTTGGCAATGTAGAGTGTATTCTTAGGCAGTACAGGAATGTTAACTTTAGTTAGTAGTTGAGGGCAATCTATTAACTTTTATTTCTTCTAGAAAAGAAAACGAGTGTCAATTGTATTTGTCGGAGACATTGAAGTTTACAATCCAAACATCTTACCGTATCCACTGAATTGTAGATTAATTGATACTTCAGAGTGTGGTAATAATTCTGGTGTCCCAACTTCCTCTGAGAACTAGGTTTCGTATATTGTTTCCAGTTTTTCCGGGGGGGGGGAGTATTTTCATGTTATTGAGGTAATAACACACGGTACCTTCCGAAAGAAACACTGAAAGGAGAGCATATCTGATTCCAAGTTCCTTTGTTCGATCATGGTGTTAGTTGTGACAAATTTTGTGCGTTGGGTATACCTTTTTTTTATTAAATCATTTTCGAGTGTGTCCTTTTATATTGAAATAATTCCATCAAAGTTTGATGATAATACTAGTTTGGATGGGAATAGCGGAATCGTGCACTTTAACGTACAGTAGAAAATAATCCTAAACAATATTTAATTGAACAAACAGTTTTGAAAGTCTTTTTCGGTTTTTGTTCTGGATTATAGAGCTGTTACAACATGCACATATAGTCTCTACCTTGTAAGTGCTCTAGAGTGGGAACGATCCCAAAGGCTAAGGTGTTTCGAGGGTTTTCTTTCGTCTCACCAAGCAAATGTCGGAATGGTAGCAATAAAGTAGGCCTTGGTCGACTATTTTCCAACATCCTTTCCCCTACCCTACTCCGGCCTGAGCGTAAGATGCCTAAAGGACTTATATAAATTCAAAATAAATTAATTACAGTTCTCTGTGCCAATGAAGAAAAGATTTCGACAACTATTCAACGAATTATTTTAGTCACACCTTGTTGCGATAAAGAGAGAAATTCAGAAATATGTTCCGGGTAGTTTTTGTTTCGTTCCACTAAATGAATATTCCAACCTGTCGTAGCAATGTCGATATTTGATGGATATCCTTCATACTTAAGTCACTATGTTCGTTGATGAAAATAGAACAATTTGTAGATCTTCATTTATTTTCGACCAGAAGTAAACTTATTTCCCTTTGCCAATCATGGTTCAATTATCCATTTTAATCGGTTATTTGTGGATAGGAATTCCCCTTTTCGTAAATATTAGCACCATGCTTCAGGCTATTAGAGAATTAATTTTGCATTCGGAAGGACGTAATTCGCATTTAGCGACCGACTGTTCCGATGGAGCAGGATATTTCCTCACTAACACCAAGTAAATACCTTTAAATTTAACCTTGGTCAACTTCTTTTCTGCATCCCTTTCCACTATCATATCTTGACCAGCGATGCTTAAAGGTCAAGAATACAATTCAATGATACAATAAATGCTTCTGGAAGCCTTGGCATCACTCTTTTTCCCCAGCGTGCACTATTCGTTTCTTTTCTGTGCACGAATTATCTTCAATAATCTTACGTACAAAGCTGCTATTCTGTCTGTCTGATTGCCGGCATATAATCAAGATCATTGAACCAACTACATCAAACTTTACCTGAGTTGTCCACCCTCCTCCCCAAATGCTATTAATCTGATAATGCATACGTACATTGAAATATTTGTATTCTATATTTTTATGTGTGATTAGTACGTTCTGGAAATTGTTATTACTATGACGTTTCATAATTCGGCCTGGAATAGTGTATCCACAACATAGGCGGTTCAACAACGCACTCGTTTGAGACAACCTTACTACCAAAAAGTTATCAATTGTTATTGGGTCGCATCTGCCTCTGTTTACCGAGCTTCAGCAATCGGAAATGGCCTTCTATATGGTACATTTTCAATACCTCTTACTGTGGTAATTATCGATTTTCTCAAAATCTGAAGGATATAACAGTTAACTAATTACCTACACCAATCAAATTCTCCCATCAAGAACTTTTGTTTAATATATAACATTTGCTATGCGCATGCGCATACTTATGCCAAAAATAACAATGATGCCAAGCTACTGTATGTATAGACAATGTAATAATATATCCTGGCTCTATATGCAACCAACATTACAACGATGCTGATTGGGTTGCATATGAAAATAGTTTGATGTCTATGAATACTACGCGTGACAGGGTGGAAGGGCGACTGCCTCGGGTGGTAAGGCTAAAGGGGCGGCAAATCGATTGTCATTTTCCTATTTTTTAAAGCAAGTTTACTCCATATATATATCTGCATTTATTTGCAACAATATTGCATATTGAACGAAAACACTTGCGGAATGTAAGTGTCGAGCTATGATCTCTAATGTTAGATGGTATTATGAATACATACCAGTATAGTAGTATCTACATAACTGACTACGTGGGTTCCTACTCGTATCTGTTCGCATTAGATATGGACTGATGAGATTAAATAGCATGTAGTAGTTAATGTGTAACTTAACGAGACATTAAAATAATATCGTATTTGAAAATAGCTATGAAGAATCCACATTTATTAGCAAAATGAATCCCAGATATTCTTCTTAACAGTACACAAGATTACAATAATTAATGTCCTAAGAGATCGGTCAACAAGCCTCCAGATTCGATTTACCATCTGCTAATATAACTCCTATTTGTCACATATCATCTTCTCAAATAACAAGGAGTACCCAAGTACTCTATTCAATTCTCGCATTATTAAATTGCACTTTACAATAGTTTTTACCTGCTATATTTGAGTATACAAAATCCGACGTATTGGCACTACCATAAATCAAAGAGAAGACACCATAAGAAAAGCATTTGTTTTATTTCCTTTCCAAAGACCTGTCCAATAGTTTAATACTTTGTCCAACAATATTAATTTCATATCCCATCAGATGGCAGCTCCGTATGTCTGTAATGTATTTTTATTGTTGTACGAAATCGCAAAGTTGCTCCTATAAATTCATATGTAGACAGTTCCAAATTTTAAAGAAGAAAGTCCATTACCATTTCGAGAGTTCTATCCGTGCAGATTATTTATTTATTGAATGTTGTTGAAAGAGCTGGATTGTTACAGTTTAATATTCACAACAAACAAGCGATTTAAGGCACACTAGCGCCTTAGGGTAGCAGGTTGAGACAGGGACATATTCAGATGTGGGTCTGGGGGATTTAGACCCCCGAAATTTAGAATTTCGGGTAAAATTAGTATAATTTTAAAGAAAATTATACATTTTATGTAAATTTCACACCCAGAAAACCTCAGACCCCCCCCCCAAAGACGTTGGCCCACCCCCTTAAAACCAACTTCTATATACTTGGAGTTGATTGAAGTTGAAATTTAGATTTGAATTAGAGACCTTAATTTACAAGGTCATTTGCAATCGGTACTCAGACTGTCACGCGGCCTTGGCGTTTCGACAAAGGCAAGTAGGGGGAACTTCAGATGTACGTTCAGTGATCTTATTTGCTAGATCGATTTTTACTTGCAGACGCCACAACCTCTTCAGACGGTATTTTTGTATCCCATTCACATTTTCATTATTTCTTTCCCCCATTAATTTCGACATCCATAGCAATGTTCAAACTGGCGCTAAAATCTTTCTTCGCGATATTTTCTTCTTACCACATACAATTCAGTATGCTGTCATGGTATCCACCCTAAAATAAACATTTCTGCTTGTTTGTTTTTATTGTGTTCATCACCAATCTATATTTACAATAGGTAAATAAGCATTGACTAAGCTATTTGATAACTAAAGAAGTGATTTTTCACCAGCTAACAACCTAGTTGGATGATCCACGTTCCGTTGGAAAAATTGAGGCTAGACCCTTCCAATAACATTTTAGACAACATCATAGTCCCAGTAGCTACTGGGTTGAAATTTACCCCACGGAACACGAGATCAGCCCCTGCGTTCTGGATGAATGATACAGATTTGAACTCGTCTCGCCAAGACCTTTCCAACGACACTTCAACCGCCTTCCTAGGCCTAGTAGTTCCTGAGTTGAAAGTTGTCGACAGACGAACGGACAGACCGGAAGGCTTCACAGCACTTGGTGCTGAAGCCTAGAACAGGTTACAAATTATATAAACTTCTTCTTCTTTTTTTTTGGACTTCAGTATAATTCATAGCATACTTTCTGAAATAAAGGTTTTTGTCTCATACTTAGAAAAGGTACAATACTTGTAATATCGGTGATAAGTGTTTATTTACAAAAAATAAATAATAATTTATTGCGTTCTGCAGACCGTACAAGATGTACATTGAGTACAACGGTATAATTAAGACAATATCTATATCTCATGGAAGCAATGACAAACACCGTAGCTTCAAATTACCCAGAAATCCTCAGCTCATAGATCTGACTCTCGGCAGAACACTCGTAATTCTCGTCTTATACATGTTACACAAGTAACTAAATAAAATAAGAAAATGTTTTTTCAAGGCTGTCCCTCGCCCCCACGACAATTGTTTGGTGAGTCACTTTCTGTAAATGTGAGAATGCGTATCAAGAAAAATGGTATATGAATTGATGACCATAACATCAAGGGCGTTGTGTAACGCTAACTAGTTCATAAATGTAAACAATTGGACAGAAACTGACTTCAGATTTCTATTCAGAGACCTCAAGCCCTTCCGCTAGTTTCTCTATGGCGACGTTACAACTTTTATTCCTATGTGATTTTTGCAATATATGCAGTCAATTTGTAAATGCTCCCTGAGCGAAACCAGGCAGAGGGGAACTGACTTCAGATACATAAAATAGTGATCGATTTGCCGCCCCTTCTTAGCCTTGGTGCCTGAGGCAGTAGTCCCTTTTACCCTTATGATACTAACTACAGTTTTCAAGACAAATCAGCCCCTTTCTCATATGCCCCCCAAACAACATTGCTATCGTGTTGGTTCCCTATAGAGACAGGATATATTATTACATAGCCTATACATAGTTTGGCACATAAATGTGCGCATGTGCACAGCAAGTGCTCTATATCAAACGATGGCTCCCAGCGTCCGCCCATCCTGTCTGAGGGTTTTACAGAGTTTTCCAGCCTTTATTGATAATATAAAGGTTGAAAATGTCTTAGATGTAGGTTTCTGTTTAATAATGAATAAAAAAGTTTCCAATTCAAGCTTGATTTCGTCAACTTAAAAAAAAAAGATTATTGCTTACTCGAGACGGGCGACAAAGGGAATGATATTTCTAGGATAACAGACACTTTATAACCATCGTGTATAATCCCTAAAATCCTCATCATCCCTCTCCTTATTATTCTCGTAAATATCACCTTGTGCCCTATATTAATTAAATTAATCACAGCCATATTCAATCCACTAGTGGATGAGGCCTCGTCTACTACGCCCACGCTGACCAGACGGGTTGGGAGAGGAGAGCTGAAGCTCTCACTGTGATCGCCACTGTCTTTTATTCACAGCAGCTCCCCAATTGTCCTCACGATGCTGGGTCAACACCGAAATTTTTGAACCCCTACCGGGAATCGAACCCGGGACCGCTCGCACTGATTTCCACATAAATCGTGCTCGCATTCAGGCAAGCTTCAGAGTTAGCAGATCTATATCAGCAAATGAATTAAATCAGTTTTTTTTAGACAGATCTTTCCAGAGTACATCTTTGGTGGTGGTGATGGGGGTCTTTTTATCATTTCGGGTGTATTAAAATTGTTTCCATATGTTATTAGATTGCTTCTTTAGATTTTCTCGGAGGGGAGGGATATTTTTTGCTTTGGGAGGTAATTCTTTACGACCACCCCCTTGAAAGAAAAGGTTAAATGAACATAAATTGCAGAATGCAACGAGTCTTTTAATTGTCTATAAAATGATAAATCTGTTTGCTATATACAAGATCATATAACACACTCCAAATTTTGCAGTATTCTACTTTGATTGAAAAAGAAATCGAAATCTGTAATTGAATTCGAAGTGTTCATTCATTAACTATTCGGTGGGTAGTGCTTCCAGTACATGTAGTTCCAAATATTGCTACGTGGTGGCGACAAGATGCAACCACTTCACGAAGAGCAGTTGAGTTTCCATGTGTTACCGACGTTCGTTACTAGGTGGCAGGATTGGTAACCAGACCAGAGTGATCGTGTTTGGCTTGAACAGCTGGAAACGATACGAGATCAGCGAGCGAAGATCAACACTCTAAAAGCAATATAGCAAGAACCGGTACATAATCATACGGTACATAATCTTAGTTTCTTTAGGTGATTAAATTAATAATGAAACTTCGTTTGTTAGCTCATGAAACTCCGTATCAAGTTCCAATAAAGCTACGTAGTTTTCCACGTTGCGTGTTTACGTCAAGAAAAGCAAAATTAAAGTTAAAATAAGCTTGCTGTATGTTGTAATCAATGTAATATCAAGTTTTTTTTTTTAACAAATCAAAATCAAGGCAATATTAAATTTGATATAAGCTTATGGGTAGCTAATGATCACAACAGTAATCGGGATGATAAATTAAAAAAACTTACCTTAACTGTTATGCTTCCTCATATGTATACTGTGACCATACTCAGTGGCGTATGTAAGGGCGGATATGGGGGATATATCCCCACCTTGACTATACCTTTTTGGAAGAGGAGTATTTCCAGAAGAAAAGAATTAAGTTATATTTGGAAACATATAATTGTTAGTTAAAATATAAAATTAATTTCAAGGATGGTAACAGCACTATAGCTTACGTCCGTCTCGATATAATTGTAAGTTTACACTACATAAACAGACAAGGGTCGTATTGTACATTCTGCGTTGTAGTTTCACATTTAGGTAGATGTGGTAAATAACTTTTAGGACAACTAGTAAAAAAATATATTTGATAATCATGTCGATAGCGCCGGTTCTAGACAGTAATGAAGAATGCAGTAATTCCTGTGCTGATATTGCCAACGAGAGTAGAACAGAGACAATTGTGAAAATATTTAAAACAGTTATTTTCTATGTAAAGAAGAAATAACTTTAACAGACGTCCTCATTACATTAGATATGAATTATAAATTAAAATTACACACATTGGATTTTTCAGTTGTAAGATCTAATGTGATCTTTCAGATCATTAGGGTGAAGATAAACTTTTGGTAGATTTTATTTTCTATGGGCAATGTGTTAGTAACTTTTGATTTCGACCCGTCACGGTTATACGAGGGCAACGCTTGTTAAATTTCACAAACATCCATGTCCCAGGAAGAATTCGAACCCGCAACCTTGGAGACACTAGCCTAATGTTTCAGACCACACGACCACCTCGGTCGGCTATAAGGGGAGAAGAGTTCAACCATTAATATCAATTATTGAAATTTGTGATCAAGTTCCAATTAAGGAATTTTTGCCTTACTAAATGCAGCTGAATGATTTTCTGCATTCGTGGATGAACCTTTTGTCACCTAAATGGATTTTTTTTTGTTAATTACGTCAGTTCTGATAAATTTTGTTCTTAATTACGAGATGTTATTTTATTAAGAATATGATGGAGGATTTGCTCAGAAAATTATAATTTATTTGCTATTTTATTCGATTAAATTACTATCTAGCAACAATTAACCGTTGTACAGATTCTTACAAAAGGAACACTTTCATTTACAGAAGCTGCGAATAATGCCAAAGATGCTGTTATAAAGTTTGAAAGAGCTAATAGTGTGGTGGTTAAGTTGGAAATTCTGTAAGAATTGTGCATTTCTGAAAAAAAAATGACAATTTTTCTTTGAAATCTACACATGCCTCAAAGTGATTTTTTAGGTAGGGCCCAAAGATCAAGGCCGCCATTTTTCAATTTACTGTTTATAATTATACAAATATACATTAGGGTGGGTCAAATGTCTTTTGACACCCTTTTATTTTGAAACCTGA